>JALIZH010013836.1:0-162989 GCA_030522465.1 Rhipicephalus appendiculatus | reverse complement strand
GAGTTCCTGAATGGTTTGGCAATTTCTCTCCTTCAGGAAAACCCTTGATGCAGGGGAACAGCCCTTGACAATTTGCTTGGCAATCATTAATTCTCTGAGTCCCTTAAAGCTTTTCTCCACCTCCGCGAGGTCCAACCAATGATCGAAGTACCCCGAGAGCCTCGACGCGTACTGCTTGGCGGTTTCTCTATCTTCGGGCTTTGCATTACGGAATTTCTCCCGGTACCCGTCCTACGCTCATGTGTCAACGTGTCAGATTACGCTCATAGCGTAATCTGACACGTTCTTGCTCCACCCATGCTCTCAATTCCGCGTCCTTTAGTCCTAGCTCTTTCCCAATGCTAACGACGTTGTCGTTGCCCACATCACACTATGACCGTGGCGCAATCAAAATGACTTTCCTGCCCGTTTTCGATCACTGACTTCACCGTTCGGGCTTCGGTTTCCATGTCTGCGTTAAAGCGCAATAAATGTACACCGCGTGCTGCGCGTGTTCGGTTGCCAAGCCTGCTCCTTCGGTTCAATTCCCCTATTCGGAGTTTTAAGCGCACGACAAACGACGTGTGATGTCATTCAAATAAATTAAATGGCGTTACCAGCAACAACGCTTGATTAAACCTACATTTTTGGCAACTGCTGTGTGAGCGCATCGTAAGTATTTTAAATTTAAACGCGAAATAAGCAGGTTGAGTCAAAAGGGGATGCACGACGGTGATATGAAATATTGGTAGGTTGTGCGGAGTTGTTTTCTTTCTTTTTTTCTGCAACATATTTTAATCCTTACGTTTAATCGACTTTTGTTCACTCGTTCACGGTGGTCTTGAAGTATGCTGAACAGAATTAGTGTAATTATGCTAACGGCGATAAATGCAAAGCTTTCACATCGAAAGTCGTCAGATGTATTTGCAAAACAATACTGTAAACCAGTCTCAACGGTCGACGCGTGATAGGGCTTGGTGCGATCACTGTACTAAAAGAACTCGGGTTCCTTATGCATTTGCCTAAGTTGACTCGAAGGCGAAAGCCATCTTTTTCTTCAGTCGATGTATTGTTCCTTCGCCGCCCCCCTCCGAATGCTTTCTTGACGTAACGTGATTTTGCACTGCCTTCAGGATCGGAGGCATTCCAAGCTTTCTGCACATCACTTGGTTTTGCATCGCCTCCGAGATCGGCCCACCAATCACGGAGGCAATGCAAAGCGATGATGTCATCATGTAACGTGACGTTATGACGTCGCAAATTTTGGTGGTCTGGACTGTCATGATGACGTCATCGTGTGATGAATTTTCGCATCAATGGTGTGGACGCTGGCGACGGGGAACGCCGACGGTCAATTTTCGCGTTTGATGAGGATTCTAAGGCCCTTAAAATAGTCAGCCTTGTTACACCACGGTAAAGCACGGTCCACCAGTGTCTCACGACGCGGGATCGACGAGCACACGGAGAACCACAAACAAAAATTAGGCACATCCCAAGTACCATGGGAATCGATGTTATGCAAAGCATCCGGAGGTAAGGTGACTGGGTTGTAATTTTTTTATTGAGCGAGACGTTATGAAATAACGCTAAAGATATGTACAAATGTTGCGCGCACAGACATGTTGAACTTGTGGGGATCTGAGGCGCGCCCGAAGCCTCTTCGCGGGCGTTCTGCCGGTCCTTTTCCCTCTCCTTTCCTCTCGTGACAGCGCATGGCGATAGATGGCGCTGCGCGTGGTCTCGCGTGGTCTCGAGAGGCGGCGAGACCGAGTCACGTGCGCGCCGGGAATACTCTCTCTCTCCTCGGGCAGCGCAGGGTAAGCACGTGTTTTCGTTCCCGTCCGCCGTCCGCTTTGGGAATCGCCGGACTGTAGCCTGCCTGGGTGCCTCGGCATCCTTCGCAGGCGTGTCGATGAAGTTATCGATTTCATTTTTTCCGCCAACGTTGTGTGCATGTGCACATGCAAGCGCACATTACTACAATAGGGAGTGGAGTGTGAATTTTCGTTCAACTCCTGTTTACAGAACGCTAATTTTTGCGAATAAGCCGTAAAATTGATCGCGCTTTGATTCCAAAGCAGCGTAGACTCCCTTTAACTCACTTGGCGGGGGCGTTCGTGCTTTCACGTAAGTTATTTCAAAGCCATCCAGCTCAGTGAGTGACGCTACGAACTCGGGGGCATGAACCTGACCGCGATGGCTGTGGGTATACAGAAGATATGTTAAATGTTAACGTTTCTTAACCTCCTGTAATGCTAGCAGTCATCTCAAGAAACATCATTAGAAGAAAATTCAGCTTGTGGTCGAGGAACGCCGTGCGATGCGAGCGAACTATAACGAAAATGCTGATGTTTGAGCCAGAGAGTAGCAGACGACAAAAGCCGAATCCCCGCCGTTGCGTCTCCGGACCGCCGTCCGCAGCGCCGCCATCGGTGGCACACGAGGCGAATACAGAGAACCAGCCACTCTGCTCCGACGATCTGCGTGAGACCGTAAGCGCCGTAGTGCGCGAAGAACTTCGCCGAATGTTCCCGTCATGCCAGCCTCAAGTTTCGTCGATCTCAGACATCGTCAGAGAGGAAACCCATCAATCACTGGGCATCCCCGAGTCAGCGCAGCCGACACCCCAAGCCATGAGCTACGCTGCTGCAGCCCCACGCTAGGCTCCGCCTTTGCGTCCACGTCAAGAGGCCACACCACCGCATTTCCTTCGCTAGACACCGCTGCCAGCGTCACCGACGCCATACCACCTAAAACCCCTGAAACTTTGTAAAGTAGGGCATGGCCTCCGAGATGGCGGGCGCGCGGCGGGTTTCTCTCCGGCCGTCCCAATCGCCGCGCTCCCCAGCAAAAAACGTACATCGCGTCGCGCGCCCGGCTACCGCGAGATGGCGCACTCACTTGGGATTCCGGCGGCAGCGGAGACCGCGGCAGAAAGCAGAGCGCGCCGGATTACAGCGTGCGCATGTTTTTTTTTTTTTTTTTCTGCGTACGAGCAAGCATTGCCGCGAGGATCTTCTGGATGCCCTGAAGGCAAGTATTTTTTTTTCTGTTACTGCATTTATTTTGGTCCAATTTACGGAGAAAAGCACGGCAACTGCTGAATTTTCCTGATATAAATTATTGTAAGGAGGTATCAATTCGTCTGTGGTAGTGTTACTTTTTTTCATTGCGCTCCGTTTTGTCTCTGTGCGAAATACCTTGATTTGAGAAATATACAGGGGCGTTCTAGCATTCTTCCTTTCAGGAGACGTGTATGGGTGAAAACTGGGCTAATTTTCGTCGTTTAATCATATTGCCCTTCTATCCTGACACATCGTTCTACTATTTCATCGCGTACGGATATTTATGAGTTGGTCAACCGAAGCACGGTTACGCTCTAGATAACTTAGTGCCCTGGTGATGTGACTGAAGTAAGATGATAAATAATTTTGCCGGAATATTGTTGAAGGCTTCGATTAGCCGACCTACATTTACTCCACACGTCGTTCACAGTGAAAGTGCCTGAGTTGTCATCGCCTCCTTTTTCGTCATCCGGATTTTGCTTACGTTTTGGTAGCACAATGGCAATATCAGTATCGTGTTCATTTACTATGCTCTCGACTGCATCCAAATCAATCAATCGATCATAAATGAACAAAACGCGCCTGTAACCAGTCCGTGGTCGTCGCAGAACCGGCGACTTTCAGTCTAGACCACGGTCTAGACGTGTGGCGACCGCCTGCAACCTCCTCCTTGTCTCCTGCGGCGCGACGGGAGGTAGTTGGAAAGGGAAACTGGGGAAGCCTCGTGGGCGAGTGCGAAGTATTGTGCGCTATGCGAGCGCGGCTTTCGCGCCAGACTTGATGGCGCCGGCGACATCGCGAGGAGAGAGCATGTCGATTGCTGATGCCGAGTTCCGAGTTTGGTCGGCTCAGTTAGCGTTCCCTCCAGCGTGTGCTCGACCTTATTTCTTTGGAACGCGATCATGCTGCGCCGTTTGCGCGGTTTTTATCTTGCGTGCTTGTGTCGCTGGCGTTCTGCGTAAAGAAGACAAAATTTTGGCGTGGAAGTGGAAATGAATGTTTGATTCAATAGCAGTGATTTATTAATTGAAGTGGCAGACTACTACGGCTATATAACTGAAACTCTGTCAGTGCTGTCTTTTTTTTTTCGTTGTTGTTGTTGTTAGAGAAAATGGTGTGAGGTCCTGTGTCTTCTCTTTAATTTCAGGAATATGGCATACTGCTGCGTACCCTTCAGCAAGTCGAATAGCAAAAAGAAGCTTGGGCTCAGTTTTCACGAATTTCCGGGAAATGAGACGTATCGGCAGGCATGGCTGAAGGCTATATCAAGAAAGGATTTCCTCGTATGCATTATACAGTGCAATGATCGTTGCGCAGTGTTTACCAGCAGCTTCGCGCGCGTGATTTTTTCATGATCTTAGTTTTCGCTTCAGTTTTACGATGTATATTGCCACGCGCGTTTCTAATTTTCACAGTAGCTATATTCGGTTTTCGCCCACAAATACTGTCAGCAATGCTCCGCGCAAACTGCGCCTCTTTGTTCGAAAAGCTTCCCGATTATTGTAGATCGTTTTGTTAAGATTGCACGCAAGACGCGAACACTCGAGCTTATTCCAGAGCTTGCGCGACAGCCAGTGATAAGGCTGGAATATTCGATACCACAGGTATAAATGCCGACGCACTTCACTGCTCGTCAGTTTTGTCGACGGCCGACGCTCCGTTCGCCGCTATCTGTGCCAGTGTGCATAGCTGTAATCTGACTTTACGTTTCACGGCCACAAGTTCGGCCAAATAAACAGTTTCTTCTTTGACCCGCTGACTGTTGCCTTCGTCGACGTCACGACCACGTGACAATATTGACTGCATGAAGGCCACAATCTGCCACTTCACTCTGTGCGGATAATGCTTCCTTTATGCCGATGTCACTTTTTTACTTCTTTACGCTGCTGTGACGGCATTCACCTGTTACACAATGCCTGTAAAGCATTCCGTATAGAAGGAAGTGCCTGCAAGTTGTTAAAAAAGGAAATATAAACAAAGTGTTCCTAATGGAAAATTTCAATGCTGTCGTACGTGTGTTTTCATTTCGCTATATGTTGTTACACCGAAGGAAAAAATGCACAAAGGAAGCAAGCACCGATACCTGCTTTTTGCGATACTGCTTGCAAACGGACTGCTTCCGTCGCAGGCCTTAAATATAGCTTACAACATTATCAACATATCTATTGTGGGCTCGGGGCCAGTGGTCGGCCGAAGCCCTCAGAGAACACGTAGGCGACAAGAAAAACGCGTTCAATTTACGAAGGCCCGGCAACGACTGATCGGTCTTTAGCGGCAGGGCGAGCGCGAGCCCCGGGCGTCATCACGCCCAGCCTCATCATCGTTCTTTTTTTCTTCTCCTTCGCTAGCGCCCCCATACTATACAGCCCGCAAATTTCGAAGTATAGTAAGTTTCTAGCACATGCGGATCTCTTCCAGAGGCATCGCTTTTCTAAGTGCTCTAATAAAGGCGGCGCAAATCTACAGCACACAAACAAAAAAAAATCCCATTTGAGAATCGATAGGCCCCGGCATTGGCTTGGCCACTCGTACACCTTGACCAGACATTTACAATTCAGTGCGAGGTTAATAAAAGCGCAAAACCATTTTTTCCTCGCCACATGCAAGCTGCGCCAACAGCGCGGCAGCTTCCGATCCCAAGTAAGTGCGCCGCGGTGCGGAGAAAAGAGCGGGCCATGCCCACCTCGGGAAATACGCTATCTCCGTGCGATTGGGACGGCCGGAGAAAAACTCGCCGCGTGCCCGCCATCTCGGAGGCCATGAGTAGGGACATACGTGGGGGAAAGCGCGCATCCTCTCTTTTCTCCCTCCTCCGACCTCCCCGAGGCTGACGCCGCGTCGGTATTGGCCAGATGCTATCACGTGGGAACGCGCGCAGCGTTCGTTTGTTTACAGTCGCCCTCGACTACCATCATTGTTGTCGAAGCGCGGACTCACGGGTGTACAGCGCATCTGTTTTGCGGATACGCACTTGTCCTTCCATGCCCGTTGTGCTGTGAAATACTTTTCACCCAAGACTGACGTCGCTGTTGGTTGCCATGGACGGCTGTTGCACCTTCTGATGCCAGAAACAGTCTAGTGGCGGCCAAACGCTCTTCATGATACCGTCCGTTAAGCGCAACGAGCTGCGACAGAAAACGTGGTTGCATGAGAACTTGAGGGCCGACATTTTCGACTCGACTTCGCGAGGTAAGCTGCGAGTCTCTCACCATGGGTATGCGTCGAGGTTCGCGTAATTCGATGCCCGCTCTAATGCCGTAGACATGCATGTCACAGTTAATTGTGCGGAAGATCGCCATCTCTCTCACGTTTCATTAACGCATTTACGGGTTCTGTTTTTTTGTCAGCTATACATGGTTACGGTTTCTGCTCGACGTGATGCGCCGACTAGTTTGAGTTCGCGGTATTGGTTTATGCGCTTAGCATGCACGCGGACGGACGATCGACAGTGTGATTGCGAAACTTCAGAGTTTCAAAAAAAGTGCGCGAAAAACGTGGGCGAAGAGAGACGGGAACAGCACAAGCGCATACTAACAACTGACATATTTTATTGAAAGCATGAGATTATAAAGGAAGAAAAAACACAAAGAACCATACGCGCGTGCACGAAACCAAAGAACCCTAGATTTGCGCATCAAGATACCCAATCTCTGTTTGATGCAGTGCCACGGAGGGCTTGGCGGCACAACTAACTCCAGCTTTTAAAATAAAATACGCTTCCACCACCTCACGTGTCGTACGATCCTTATGCCGCGCAATGACTTTGGTTCTTCTGAAATCTGGGCTGCAGTTACACTGACGACAATGTAATGATAGGTTAGTTGAAGGCTGTCCTTTCATAGAAAGACGATGATCATTCAACCTTTGGTTGAGACAACGCCCGGTCTGACCAATGTAGCTGTTGCCACAGGAAAGGGGGACAGAATATACAACTCCCTTACCACAGTCTGTTGGGGCTTCCCTGTGTTTGACATTGCACTCAAAGCACTTCTGCGCGGTACCCTCCATCTTTCTTTCCACCACCCCACACTTACTGCTTAACTTATTTCTCGCAGAAAACACCACGCGAATCCCATACTTCGCGCCCACCTTCTTCAAGCGGTGTGACACACCATGAAAGTAGGGAATACTGACGAGCGCCTTCTTATCGGGATCTCTCGCATCACGAGCAGCACCTTTCAGCTCGGATTTCAAGCTGCGCAGAATCCTTTCGCATAGGCGAGCCAAACTGGCTGCAGGAAAGCGAGCCTCCCAAGACGCCCCAGCTGCTTAGAGAAGCTCTCTGCAAGGAAGTGCGGGCATGTTTTCTTTAAAACGCTGAGGTCAGACAGGAACTAGCAACACCATTTTTGACCAGCTTAGAATGGCTGGATCTGGAATCCAAAATTGGCTTTACCGAACGCGGGGAGTAAAGCCAGCAAACATGCGAACCCCCCAAACCGAAGCTCCAAATCTAAAAACTGTATGGCACCTTCTTTCGGAACCTCGAAAGTGAAATTGAGCCCGGACCCTTTTTCTTTGAAAAGTTTCAGGACATCCACTCTTGCACAGCGGCATGAATCAACGAGAACGAGATAATCGTCAACGTACCTAAACGCTCTTACTGCTACGTCCTTTAGGTGTGGTTCGATTTCTCTGTCGACTCTACTCAAATAGATTTCACTCAAAATTGGGGCAACGCTAGAACCAGTACACACACCAGACTTCTGCGTATAAACGTCGCCACCCCAACCAATCACAGTGGACCGTAAGTACAGTCGCAACAACTCTAAAAAAAAGCCCCCCACAGAAATACCGCAGCTGTCCTGAAACACTTGCTCGTCATTATCTTTCGCGATACAATCATGCACATAGGAAATCAGTGTTTCATGCGGCAGCGAATAAAATAAGTCTTCCACGTCCACGCTGAAACCAGACAGACAGGCGCTGGCGTCACTCCTAAGAAATTCGATCACCTGAGACGAATTCTTCACACGGTACGGATCCACTATCCGCAGGGACGACAGGTTCCTATGCAGAAACGCTGGCGCACCGGAGCCGACACCTCCCGCGCGCTCCGCCGCCGCCGCGCGCGACTCACCGCTGCCGGTTTGCGCATTCCAGAGGAGTGACGTCGTAGCCGTGGTAGACGCCGTGGCGCCGGCGCGCGCGCGCAGCTATTCGCCTTCGCTGTGCAGTCGCCGTCTGACACTGCGCTGGAGCCGCAGCGCTTCTGACTGGCGTTTGCCAGTGTGGTATAGCTGTGGAGAAGGAGAGCGCAAAGGCTGCTTAACGGCGCAGAAAAGCGGAGAGGCTTGACTCATCGGATCGCGAAGTAGTTGCCTGGCAATGAGCGTCCCAAGCTGGTATTTGGGATTCATGGAAGCAGGATTTGGGATTCACCACCATTCATCTTGTCTATCAGAGACAGATAATTCCAAAATACTGCGTTGGGGCCATAGATACGGCAGCTCGTTACTTCACTGATCACCGAGCCGTCTTTGTGGCAATAGAGAAGCAACTTGACGTTGAGCAAAAATTAATATACATGTACCACATAATACGTATACCGTGTGTGTTTCATTGGAGCAGCAGTAAGCATGGTAATCAAGCTAATCCTAGACAATCTAGACAATCAGGAAAGCTAAGCAAAATCAGCTGAAGCTTTGCTAACGCTACGTATATCCTGGCATAGCAGAGCTAAGCCACTGCAACATTTTTTTTTTTGCGTGCTCGTATATTTCAGAGCAAATAGCTTTATCTGGTTCTATTACGTTGACCGGTCAGCTGGGGGACTTGCGATGCGAGGGTAGCTATAAAAAGCGTGCGTGACCTAGTCGTTGGGTGCGTTCATCGTCTAGGTATGTAGGTCAAATAAACATGCTATTTCGCGCGTTTGTTTACGTGCTATTTCGTGTGAAGGTTTATATCTGCGAGTGGTGCTGTCGCGAAGGAATCGCTTACGGTGGCACGCCAGTTCATTAATTCGCTTGCTCGTTCTTTCAGCGATATAGTTCGTATGTCATATACGTCCACAAGGCGCATTTGCGAAATATGGTTGGTGTGTCTAAACACTTAACCAAACAAGCACAGCTGTTCGAATGTATCAACTATAAATGATGTACGCCTTCTGGCGCAATATTAAGGCGAAAGCGTTAGATGCCTCGTGAAACGCTAAAATTGGCCGTCGGCGTTATCGCCGTCCCGCGTCCACAGCGTCAACGCGAGCTGTTGCTTCCACTGACAGTCACTGAGAATGCTCTCTGCACTTATTTTATACCCCATGAGGCACTGCACAGAGATGTCGTGGGCCCGTTACACCCGCATAGATAATTTTAGGATGAGTTAGACGGCTGACGCGAATGCTCTCAGCGCCCTGCCTGGCAAGCAAGCAATCTCTCCGCGAAAGGGTGTCTGCTACGCAGGAGCAAGGCAGGTGGCTTCACGTTCGGAGAGATAGTGAGAAGGAGAGGAGACCGAGGAGAAACGAGAGCGGAGGAGAAAAGTGTCGCTACTTTGCGAACGGTTGCAGGGGTTTTCATGGAGGAAGGAAAAGCTCAGGAGAAGCCCTATCGTATTCCAATGCATTGCGAGAAGTGTGGCGGAAGTGACGTCAAATTTATGGGGCAAACAAACCGGTATGGGGCAAACAAAACAGCAGACGCCCCGCGGCGTGCTCTCGGCACTGGTTTGCTTCTGCGCGGATTTGTAGCCCCGGCGTAAACTTAGCGCGTATTGTGCAGTTTGAATGCAGTCAAATGTTTCGAGCACACGTTTATCAGGCTGTTCGTGCGTGGCAGGCGCACGGAGAAAGAAGTATTTGAGGAGGAGAAACTTCCACGCCGCGGCAGCGCGCGAGGGCGACGCGATAGCGTCACGGAGGAATATGCGGCTTACGCCGAAGCTCGACAGATGACGCTTTCGGCGTGTTGCCATCTTTTACATGCGCTTCTATGGACGCGACGCATAAAAATCATGATAGCGCCTCGTACACTGAAATTTTTTTTTCAGATTTCTCTCTGTAACATCAATCGGTAGATGTGAGAGATATTTTTGCTGCAGTTACTAATTGATATTACCAAAATTAAAGACCGCACAGCGCTTGAAACGAGGCCCCTGAGCAGACGACGTCTCCCGCAGGCACGCGTCCCTCTCTCCTCGCTCGCATGTTGTGCGCGCGCATGCGTAGGTGGCCTTGGGAGGGAAAGTTCCGGAGAAGCTGCCGCGCATTGCAGGCTTTCCGTGTCTCGAGTGCGTTCAGTGGCTTCCGCGCGTTGCGCCGGCGGCGCTGACTCCTCGGTGTTTGCGCGCGCGCTTTTCACGCCGCGACAAAGGAGAGTGCTTTCCAGATTCTGACCAGTGTTTCTTCAGAATGCGGCGTAAATGTTTTGTGCGAGGAAAGACCGAGAGCTGACGCCTCGTACACTTCTCGGAAGCACTTCTCGAACAGCGACGTAGACAAGCGGCGCTATTGTGGCGAGTTTGGTGGCGAAGTTCTCCTGGACAAACCGAAACGGCCAGTGTTGTTACCAGACGCCGTGCCTTCAATCTTTCCGCGCCGTCCCACCTACTTGTCTGCTGTTCGAAAAAAAAGAAAGAGAACGAACTGGACCTGTTGTGTAAGGCGGAAAGCGCATGCGAGGACAGATACTTCGGTGGTACAAACATGCCCGCTGCTTGCAAGGGTGAAGAAATTGAGATTGTGTGCCCTGTAACATCCTCTTCCCATGAGTTTACTGCATTGAACTATTAAGAAAGAGGCACCGGCGTCGGCGAAGTTGAAAGGCATAATGCGGTGTTCTGTGCCTGTACCCAGTCGAAAAATCCGTCAGGGCACTCCTAACTGACAGCCAGGAATCCTTGCACGTCGGTCAGGAATCTTTGACTGAGTCACAATTAGAGGACCTTTGCAGTTAGGATCAATTAGGATCGCTGCCCGTGGTCGTGCAGCACAGTCAAGGATGGCTGACGGTAGCCTCTCGTCACGGGCAGGGTGGCTGCCCGGGGTAATGCAGTCCGGTCAGGTTGGCTGGCCGTAGCCTTTGTCACAGTCAGGATCGCTGCCCGTGGTCATGAGCTCGGTCAAGGAAGGCTGACTGGGCCTTCGGCTGGCTTAACTGTCTGCACGTAAGCCGAGCAGCTCAATCAGGAGGTGCAGCTAGCTGTCGACTGATCAACCGTCGGTCACGCAATAAGCCCCAGCGGCACCATGACACGCCGCCAAAACTTATCCGATGCGTTTTAAAAACCAACTATAGTGTAAATAACAATCAGATTTTTGTTATACGTTGGCAGTGGCGCGATGCACGATATGCCGTGTCGATCCGTAGCGCGCATGCAGGCTTCGTGCCGATCGAAGACGGCGATATAGTGTCTATACAATTCATTTTTGTCATATACGTTGGCAGTGGCGCGACGGACGACGATATGTCACGTCGATCCGTAGCGCGCAATCAGGCTTCGTGTCGATCGAAGACGATCGATCGATCGAGAAACTGCGATCGCGTAAGCTCAAACTGCAGCTCTCGATCGCGCTGCATCCGCCGAAGAGCCAAAATGACAATATAAAGCATCGACGGCGCAAATTTCACCACGCGCCCGTATTTATCGCATTCAAAACCAATTAATATTTCTTCTGAAGTTGGAGCCTAGCTTCCGCAGATGCTAGCGCATGGCCGACATAGTTCGTAGGCCGTCGCCACCAGCGGAATTTAGCAAACGAACATATGTTTTCACATTGTATAACTGTTCCGGCGACAGCGAGTTAACAAAAAAGTGTACGAAAAAGAGTCTCGCGCACCCTTCACGCACGCTCCGTAAAGTGGCGCGTTCCCTGAGCCATCGTCGTGCTTGTGACCCGCATGTGCCTGCCCCGTCGCCTACTTGATGGCGTAATCACTGTCTGGCATCCCCTTATCATCGGCACTACGCGTGAATTAAGCGCACGCGCCAGCCTGCCCTTCTTAACTCACGAACTCCTCCGCCATCCCAGCCGTCGTTCCCATGAGTGTTCGTGCACCTCCCTTTCGCACAAGCGAAGACTAGAAACGTTTCTACTCTCTATCCAGCGACTCGTGATGGCCATCGCAAAATACCCCACCCCTCTTTTTCTTTTCCTGTGTGCGTGTATTTGTTCTTCCGCTTCTCTCTCTCTTCGTGTCCCTCTCTTTTCTTTTGCCCTCCGGTGACGGGCTAGCAGACGCACACGAGTAAGGGAACTTCCTTTCTTTCTAGCCTCGATCACGTCACCCGGGGGTTCACACATTGCATTATTGTGCAAATAAAGATTATGATATAATTAAAAGAAGGACACCGACTATGAAAAAGAATGCGAAAGAGATGTTTCGGCTCCCCTGATGGGAGACTTGTTCACAATGAAAACGAGGACGAATGAAGCAATGTTTATGAGGGCTTTCAAATATGAGGTAAGCAGCAGGTGCTGATAAAAGGGAGGGCACCGTCATTTCGGTTCAATGTATGATCCGTCATGTGAATTAGGGTGGATTCTAAGTGATGTCCTGAAGACAGTTTTTTCTCTTTTTCCAATCATGGCATTATCTCAATCGATTTGATGGCTCAAGTTTTCAGCGTGCTCTGCTAAGATGGGCGTGGCGGGGTTCAAACCTCCCCGACCGAAATTTTTCAATTTTGCTTGCCTATATATACACACACACATACAAGCGCACACACGAACATACATAAAGTATGGTTGAACCACCTCCCCCCCAAAAAAATTTCTGGCTATGCCCCTGTCTGCCAAGGCATTCGAAGACGCTTTTTTTTTGTTGACATCATTGACATGCTGTTTAACCCACTGTTAAAAATTTCCCGTCTCGCTGATATATACACAGTCAAAGTCTCAACATGGGATCCGGTAAACGACACCAGGAAACTTTTCTTTTGGAAGCTTCTCTTTCACATTAACGAGCTGATGCAATTTCGGTGTAGGAACATGGGCTACTTGGACGTTGTAATGGCGTAGAATGCGGCATGCACAGTATAGCGGCACACAGTATAGGCACGCACAGTATAGCGGCACATTTTCTTGTGAACACATGGTCAGGTCTCGGCGGCTGAGACAGCTGGTGTTCCACCGAGTTCAACAAAGACTTCGGGTAGCCACACGCTGAGAGATCTCGGTGCACTTGCTGTAGGTCAGCAGCCCTGCTACTCGGCATTGTGCACGTGCGGTTGGTTCTGCCGACAAGTGAGGCAACCAGCGATCTCTTCTGGTTTGTCGGGTGCATCGAGTCATAATGCAGGTACCTGCCAGTACCTGTCTCAATTCTATCATGTTACTTCTGGGCCAGACGCGCCTCCGTCAAGATCTCGGCTTAAATAAAAATTATTATTATTATCATTAGTAGTAGTAGTATTATTAGGAGCAGCTGTTTCTCACCTTGTGCAATATAAGAAACGGCCAGCTGTGAGCATGCAGTAGGTCTCGAATATCGCTTAATCTGTAATTATTACTGAACTTGCACGCTGCATGCAGTGACGTACGTATAGACACACACGCACACAAATGTTACTTGCATAGTGAGAGGGGTTAAGGGGTTCCACCCACCCTCCACCCCCCTGATAGGCCACTAATATGCTGACTCATTGTATGCTGTCTGTGTGTACAAAGTGTAACGTACGCTACATCCAAACTTATGTAATGGTGGCAACAGTTGAAAGTTACACCCATAGTGATAAGAAATAAAATAAGTATAGTAGGTGTCAATTAGTAGGTGACATGAGCAAATGGGCCTGTTTAAGCATCCTCTAATTAGTTTTCAAGATGCTGCAGAGTGCCGATATGCAAAACATGCAACATGCAGTGACCCCTTCAATACACTGCAACGTGCAAGCGGAGCAATCACAAATATCTGCTTTTCCCTAACGTGTCTGTGTGTCAGCAATCATCGTTGTTTTTGTGAGAAAGCTGCACCGCGCTGTCTAAATGAGTGCGCAAGATGAGCAGTATAGCAGGAAAGAGATTGAGCCTTTGTTTGACTAAATGCAGCAGTATAAATGGCATAGTTGGTCCCTTGACTATGCATGCAATGCAACACTGCTAATGTGTGGAAATCTGTGTGCCATATTACAACGGACATGCGGTGTCAGCAATTTGGGGAGGAGGTGGCCATACGTGGTGATATAAACAATGCTAGCATGGAGGCTCTACAAATATAATTGTGCAATATATGAGTCAACATTCACATGCGAATGTTGACATTTAATAATGTGAAAGCTTAATTCTGACTGTAATTACATTAACACTTATAAAAAATGTTTTTAAATGTTAACATAGTTATAGTCAGTATTAAAACTACGGGTGTGCAAATATTCGAGTTCCGAATTCGAATGGAATAGTTCTTAATCGAATAATTTGATTCGACTTTCGAATAGCTAGTATTCGAAGTTTCGAATGATTCGCCTGGACGAATATCTAAAGAGCTGCAAAGGCCAACGGTGCAATTTGGTTCTGTTGGGGTGGCTAAAACTAAAGCTAATGTTGTTACTGAAGGCCTTCCGTTAAAACTTTCACCGATATACTGGTTCAAAAGTGAGCACGTGTTTATTCTAAAGGAGATTGTGCGATTTCCGCACGCCATGGCTCCAACAGAAAAGGCCAGAGAACAGTCTGGGAGACCGTTGAACTGCTATCGTCAAAAAATAACAAGCACTGAGCTTGGACCTTATAGTCAAGAGGTTCAAAAATACTTGACAGGGCTCCTGACCCCAAGAAAGGATGATCCTTTGAAATAGTGGAAACTGCAAAGAGCTACACTTTATTCAGGTATTGCCAAAATTGCTTTGTGAAACCTTCCAGTCCCCGCTACAGAGGCGCCCAGTGAGCACATGTTTCCAACTGCAGGAAATAAACACCGTAACATCATCGCGAGAAAGTTTGAAGCAGGGTCACGTGGAACAGCTTGTGTTTCTGCATAACAATTTGTAGTCTTTCGGAGGCAGTCACTCACTGCGTTATGTGCTCAAGGACATGTGTGGATTGCATTTCTTTGTTCTTTATTTCAATTTTCAACAAAATCCTTGGTATTCGGTATTCGATTCGATATTCGACATTTTTGGCCACTATTCCGCACTATTCGATTCAAATTCGATTCGAGATGACATTTCACTATTGGCACACCCTTAATTAAAACAGCTTTCACATTATTAACTGGTGCCATCTTTGCGTATGCACTGAGCTCATCAAGAACACTGAGCTCATCAAGAACAACCACTCGTATAACTTGTTAAATGCAAGAAACGACCCAAGTGGAGGGGCTTCATGGTGGTATGCAGTAGCTGGTGTCAACTACGAGGTGATATCATTGCCATTTCTGATGACTCCCTCTTTTGTCATTCTTTATCAGCTCACCTACTTCGTGATGGCCCTCCCTAGTCACCTGATGTATTCCTTCTCCCTACAACTTTCTTTCTACATGTGACGATATGCCGGCTTGTTTTTTTTCTTTTTTTTTGTAGCATTTTTTTAGTTCATATTTTTCCACTAGTACTGTATAATTTGACCGTGTTTACTATGTTCATTTCTCTTACTAACGTTTTTGTTTTGTTGCATTTTATTGAGTAGCAATTTTATTTGCTTTAGTTTTGTTTCATGTAATACATGATGTCTTGTTTTGTTGTTTTGCATTTTTCATATGTTGTAACCCGCTACCCTCTGTAATCTTTCGGCGATTGAGGGTAACAAAAACAAAAATAAATAAATAAACTGACATAATATTTGATCTCACAAGCTTGAACGTGCGTTCATTTTTAGTTTCTCATTCATGCACTGAAGCAATAGTAACCATGGCATGTCATCCGGAAGCAGCACTAAGGCTCACTTATGTTCCCTTACGTTAAGTTTACTTCTCCAAGAAACAAAAAAGGAGCTATACAGGGGACGAGTGGTTAACGTTGCCGAACTCTTTTGTTACCGCACCTATTCATGTCTGTGATCGATAATTTCAACAGGGAAGTGACTGACGATGAGGCATATGTACTAAGCACATGCACGACAATTCTGTCTTACAAACTCGCAAGTGATGTTTGGAATACAAATGTTGTATACTCACTTCATTTTTACAAATATAAAAGGTATTTTCATCTTAGGTCGCATTTTTGTTGAAGTACATAGCGATGCTTTGCAAGCCCTTGAAGGCTCAAAGTATTCCCTTACTTCGCATGTTTATGTTTAGGACTTGAGCTTGCTTTACACCGTAATATGCACAAGTGCAAAAAAAAGAAGCTTAGGCAAAAACTTTAGGCTAAAAGTATAAAATTTAATTCCTTTCTTTCGTGCATCATACCGGGCTGGCCTCTATGTTCCTGTTTAAAGAAACTAACAAAAAACAAAAAAAGGAGCTAGACAGGGGACGAGTGGTTAACGTTGCCGAACTCTTTTGTTACCGCACCTATTCATGTCTGTGATCAATAATTTCAACAGCCGATTCTGACATGACAGCTTTTCCAGCACTGTACCGAGTAATTCGTCCGATTGGACTTGTAGAGTCAATGGAGACGTCATGCTCATGGGAAGAAGTAAGTATTAGCTTTGAGAAACTATATAGTGTGTATGCAGTGGCAAAAGAAGACATGGCTGTCATCCTCTGCTACATTTAGGAAAGCATGCTGCTCACGACTACACCTAACAAGAAATTTTCGTATTGAAAAGACCTATGAAATCAACAGTCAAATTATGTCCTCAGCTCTTATATGTGACAGAGCTGAGCAGGGTGACAATTGCCCGAAAAAACAAGCCAGATATTCACAGGTGAGCGTTGGTTTCAAACGCACGTGGCTTTATTTACTTTTTTGTTTGTATTTACAACATTGCCCAGACATATTCCAGGTCCCTGGAAATAGTGGATATTGAATATAATGTACACTGCTGTAACATACACTTTTGCAACAAGAAGGAATGCTCAGCCTAACAGCTAGCACAATCGAAACTCCAAGAAAAGCATAAATAAATATAATAACTGACTGTCGTGTTAATGCAAACGTACGTGTGAATACAGATATGAACAGCATGACAGTTATGCAAAGATATATGACGGCAATTCTTTTTCAAGGTCCAATTGGCTGCAGAATAAAAAAAACCACAGCAAAAATCAAAAGTTTCATTTGGAACATTTTTATTTGGACAAATGTCTTAATCTAGACGCCACTACGGTTGAGACATTTGCCGTAGTGCGGTACCAACTTTCCTATACCCTCATCAAAAAAGGCAGTCAGCTGGGTTTTCAGCGAATTCTGTATGCTGGTCTGCAGTTTGTTGTCCAAGTCGAACTCCTCTCCTCCCAGCTAGCATTCCAGGAGAGCAGAGGTGCTAATCAGAGGCAGCCAAGCCCAAGCTGTACAATGGGTAGTGAAACATTGCATCGAAATATGCTGCAAGACGTTCTTTTGCTGCAGCTCCACTGTGCAACCATGCATTGTCATGAAGGACAATGCTTGATGATAACATTCCTCTTCACCTGTTCTCATTTGTCCATCGTACACAGTCAAAAGTCACACTACACAAGGCTGCACTGGTGGTCATGCCACGTTCCCTGATTTCCACCAAGAAAACATCATGTTTATCTGAGAACAAAGTAACCATACAAATAAACCATAATGCATACAGTTTTAAGTGGTCTTTTGTTTCTTTAGTATTGACACGAACCAGTTTTCTGTATGCCTGTGTTTCGGCCTTCTTGTTACCTGTATTTGTCTCATGTTCCGTGGCTTTCCACCCTGAGCAATGTATGGGTGGGGGGGGGGGGGGGTTGTCAGGCAGTTGCATCTGCCTTTAGCCCTCTCATCCCAGACAATGACTGTCTGAATAAAGTTCAAATTCAAATTCTATCGTGGGATGATTTGGCTTTGCCATCATGACCCATTCGCTGTGTTTTGTGATGGTCATTTAGCATCTTGGGAACCATGCTTGCTCAGTTTACGGTACTGGAATTTCTCGCAATAATATAAAAAGCAAATTATATAAAAGCAATAATACAAAAAAAGCAATAATATAAAAAGCATTTCTCGAAATGAATTACTCAACACAGAAAATGTGAATTGACTGATCCAATTGCTGAACAAGACCATCGGTTGACGCTCACTTCCTTCCCTGCCCGCCTTCATCATGAAGTTTCTGTACTGTTGCTGTCACTCATGAAAGTTTTACCATACACACTACTCAATCATTCATGAATTTCAGCTGGATTGCACCCCTCAAGTATGCAGAAATCAAATGACAGCAGCCTTTAGAGGGAGCCTTGTATGAGGCATGTTTACGTGCTGACTGAGTGCTGGAAATTGACAACCATAATCTCATGCAATAGACTAGCTCGACACTACTCAACACATCTGAACACTTTCAATGTAGTTTTCATTTCTCGACCTATCGGACCTTGAAAAAGACGCAGCCTTCATACGTGATCAAATGAGGCAATACAAGCGCAATAAAAAAAAAGTGATCACTAGCTGTAACATAACACATTACAGTATGAAAGCAAACTGAGAATACAGGAAAGAAAACGCAAACGATGCATAAGTATCATCACAGACAGGGCTACTTCACCTGAGTTACATTAACATTTCAAGACTGCGTTTTATGATCTCACCAAACCCGCTACACTTGTAAACGTCATGTCTATTTTAACAGGCTCTTCATTGCAAGTTAAGTTGCGCCGAGAACAAGACACAACTAGTAATACATCAAGAAATGAATGTCTGCTACATGTTCAACATATGCACTCAGCATTTTTTGCCAGTTGCAGGTATTTCAGCTATGTTTCTCCAATGAAGTCCCAGCAAGGAGCAATGCTCATTACCGCTGTGGTGCAAAAGTCGCTTTGTGATGGTGGTGGTGTCCTAAGCTACTGGGCCACAAAAGAAGCGTTCCATTAAGACTGCGTCACACCCACACCTGAATTTAGCGATGTCAACTCAAGCAGCAATTTTGACGATGACCATACCTTAAATTAAAGCTCTGATAGCAGCATTATTTCAAGCAGACCTGGGATATTTGCAGCTGTTCAAGCTCTGAAAATTTGCCGCTATGTCTGTCGTTATGTGTTCATGTTGTCCTCGTTTTTGATCTGTGCTGCCATGAGCTGCCATTGGTAAGCATGCTCACATTTACGGACCTCAATGAGCTGTGAAGTCGAGCGCATGACGGAATGCCATCTGATGGGAAAGGTACATTCTAAACAAAAAAAATAAAAACGCTAAACAGAATGATTACAATGTGCACGTGGCACACGTTCTAGTAAAAAAAAAGATGCGCCATCAACTTGTGAGAGTGAAGGACCATTTGCCCAGGAAGCGTTTCCCCGGTGTTCTTTATGAGATAGATACCTTGCGAAGACTGCCAGGGTAATGTTTACATCAGGGAATCGGGTAATTACAAGAAATGTCTGCAGCAGCATGCCCGTAACATTAACTACAAGAGTGTCCTCAACAATGCTTTAGGAGTACACTTCATCATGAATGACCACAAGATTGATTGAGACAATGCAGGAATCGTTGCTACAGAAAAAAAAGTGACAGCATCGTGGCTACATCTAGAATCACTTATCATACAGACCAGTTTTAACATAATTAATCATAGCAAAAATCTTAACCTGATCTATGCATGCTCTTTGCAGCGATCACTCAATTTAGTTTTTGGATGTAAAACCCAAGCAATTATTATTGGGCCCGTGGTTACAAACTTGCAGTCTTAAATTGCTACAGCCATAACTAGTCCCTTTCCTTACTATTTGGCACTTCACATAAGTATGAAACATCATTCACAGTCAGAAACACACACTGACAAGCTACATCACTGCTCCTATAAAGACAATGGTTCTGAGCAGCTGGTGGATGGTGACACTCTACAATGTGTGGTGCATCAAACATAACTGGCATGATCAGCAGCCTCTGACAATGAAAATATATGTTGCCTAAAACCACATAAATTCCACGTACAAAGCAATGTGAGCCATCTACCATTTTGACATAAGAAGAACAAGTCTTCTTCGGTGCTGAATAGTCAGACGTGTGTATGACCATGGTATCGACCTGAGCTCGAAAGTACTTCAGCATGTCCGGTATGCGGCCGAATTCAGAAATTAATAGAGTCTTTAGATACTCCGGGAGAGTGGATATGGAATGTGCTATACCTAGAGGGCATGTTTGTGAACATTTCTTGTATCTGACAACAATATCTTTCTTGGCTGCAGCTAGGTGGGGAGGAAGCTCCACATGCTTTTCTAGTTCAAGGTAGGTGTTATGCATAATACATCTTTCAGTAATTTGCATTGGCACATGCTTGGCAGCTGACACAAGCCGAAGGGCATGCCCAATCCCGTCCTCAAAGAGAAACGTGGATGTAGCCCACAGTGGGCCAAACATGCTTGTCGCTTTTGCGAGGTGCACTAACTGGTGGACATTAAATGTCATCGCTGCGTCACCGTACAACTTGGACATCAGCTGAACAAATGTTAGCAACGACCTTTCTGCGTAAGAAACATCTGTTTCAGAAACAGTGTCTTTGTTCAACAAAAATACAGCCTTGACAAGGAGGGCAAAGTGGGACATGTAATTCCGTGGTAAGAAGTCCAACAAGCATGGAACACTGTAAAACAGCAACCAATTGCGCCACTCAGTGGCTTTCCAGTATGCACGCTCTGACAGTGGTCTCCCTGTTCGAGAAAAGGTAATTGGTGACATTATGGCACGCAGCCTGACATCTATAAGTCTTATGCGCCGTCCCAGGTAGAATGCAGAGTCAGTGACTGAGAGCCATAACTCCACAAGCTGCCTTGCTACACCTTCAAGTACACAGTGCATATAGTCTGGTGGCAGTCCCCAGACAAGGTCGAGGCTTCGAAGCCTCACCAATGGTGATGGCCCCTTGAATCCTTCAACTGCCGCCTCTTGTCCTTGGGCCTTCCTCATTGCTTCCATCACACGACCATGGCTCCGATCAGCTGCTAGGTGGCCGCAGTAGAGGTACTTCACTGAACCTGTCGCAGACCAGCACGCATAAGAGGGCGACTAGTTTTTACAAATACAGATGTGGTTAATCATAAAAATGAAGTTCTGCCCATGCTAAAAGCACACGGAACCACTTTTAATAGTTCTGCTGGAAAGGAATATACTAGAGAGGCCTTTAGGAACAGCCAACTTTAAATGGCTCGTGCAAACCCTGTACTACGGAGTCCCGATATTGGGCTAGTCGGTTCTTCGCAGTAATAAGACATAAATTTCAAACATCTTTTATTCTAAGCAAAAAACATGCCTCTACAGTTTTGAGTGACCGGTGTCTATTACTAGCAAAATGGAACCGAGATGCACTCGCTGCTATGTGCACTCTCACACATATTTATTTTAAGGGGCCCCGCAACACTTTTACAGGAAATTGCACAACGACCACACCATTTATTTGCACTGATTTATGAGTGTCCTGCACAGAACTGTTTTCCAGTTTATCCAATAAAGTAAAGGTATGCAAAATTATTGCACGAGCCACACACATTTTATCACCTCGAGCATGCTGGAAGCTATGCAGGTGATGAAGCATGGCCCGAAAGTTATGTTGTCGCACATCAAGACTTTGAATGTGTTTTCTTTTTTTCTTTTTCTTTGGCCATATTAGCTGCTGCTTGTGGTTCCGATATGCATGATACAGGGCTTCATTTCTTCATTATTTCAACACACATAAAAGCTACAAAAAAACTCACCATCAACACAAGTTCCTTCCTCAAGGCACCAGCTGCACCCGTAATAACCATTAAATTGTTTCATGTTAAGTACTGATGCCCTCGCTGGAGAGTCAACACAACAGAGAACCACATGAACTGATGACTTGATAACAGCTTCAGCATGTGACCATACAACAGTTCCAATGTCTCTCACTTCTTCAACAAACCGCCTTAAGAATATCTGCATTGGTGGATGTTCCTTTGCGAACCAAAGTCCTGAAAGTGCAATATTCCTGCACCTGACATCAAAGGGAAGCTCATTCATCATGACTTGTATGGGCCAAATCGAGCTCTTCGAAGAATCGAACACTGGTGCGCCGTCGGTATTGAAGGTTAGCGTTAGGTCGCTCCATGCCATGCTCATCTGCCTACGAATGCTTCTGTAGAGGTCACCATCTGTGATGTCAGAGTACATCCCCAGCTCTCGACTAGCAGACAACTTTTGCAAGCTTCTAAAAAGGGGACCACTGACGTACTTGACTAAATCCGTAAGTTGTTGCCTCAAGTCAAACATGACAGAAAAGCTTCCACTTGCTACAAGCTCCTTACTGGTTCGTTTCATATTACAGCCACTACAGACTACTTCGCTTTTTGCTGGCATCTCTTGAAAAATGCCAAGATAATCGTGGCAGTACTCGCAATATAAATGGATCCTTAGTGCCTTCTTCTTGTCTTTCCAAAGCTTCCGAAATAAGTAGGTTGAGGATGGCACAACAGCCTCACCAAACAGGGTGTTCAGCAAGATGGGCAAACCCCGCACCTGCGCCCACGTCAGTCCTGCCGTCACAATATACGCCAAAACTAGCAGCAGAGCTTGTGCTTTCGTTGTCCTCTGGTGCGGAAGGGTTTCCTCGGACAGCTTTGCGAAATACTCGCTGAAGTCATTGGGAGCATCACTTCCACTGGCATCGTCATTCGCACAGTTGTCATCTGGATCGTTCGCACAGTCGTTATCTGGATCGTTCGCACAGTTGTTATCTGGATCGTTTGCACAGTTGTCATCCGGATCTTCCAGACAACAATCCATGGTTTCACTGTCAGAAGTGTCAGAGGCAGACACTTCATCTATGCAACTGCTGCTCTGAGTCGGTTCTTCTGAAGCACACTGGAAGGAAGCAGAGTTCACAGAGTCCCCGTGCGAGGAACCATCTCTGGCACTTTGGTTGTTATTGCTACTGGTAGAATTTTGACTTGCATCATCCTGGAAGTGTGATGAGCTCTGCAAATGAAACAAGTAGGTAGCGTAAGGTTATGACTGAAACGACCAATATTCTGTATCTTTATTTGCAGTTAATACATTTGTCATTTACAACAGTACTACACGGTGTTTTTTTAGCCAATACATATTGTTCATAAAACGTCTATGACAGTTAGGCTCCAGTCGTTTTCGCGCACGAACTCGATGTGGAGGTGGAAATACTTTTCTGAAACTGAAGTGACATTCACGCGACTAATTAACAAAGCTTGTTAGTTTAATTTTAGTTATTGACTTGAGGGCAGTTGTTTATATTAGAAAGTTGAAGCACCGGCCAATTTGTAGCATACCCATTTTTAGAAATCACAGAAGCTGCACGAAATTAGTGATATTTATCATAAAAAATTTTTAAGCCGATGTCGCAACTAGCGGCACCCAGCGTGCAGGACATGTGGCCTCTCCGTCATGACCAGACCGGAACTACCCATGACAGGGCAGTGATGAAATTTGAATCATGCTGTGCCAAAGCAGAATCTGCTGAGAAAAATCAGCAACCAATCTGAAATACACAATTAAACAGCTTATTGTTTGTGTGCAATGTGTAGTGTTCTTTTGGTTCTTTCTTAAACTATGAACAGGCGTGAAAAAGTATTTCTCCTGTCTGCAACAAGAAGCACCACAGCAGCTACCCCTGAGCAAGCACCCACCTCCTTTCTTTGGGAGATTTCCAATATGCGGCCTCTTCTCCCCTTCCACCATTTTCACTGTTTCATTCACAGTTTCTAGCCGCCTGACGAAATCCATGAATACAGTGAATGCATGCATATTCAACAAAGTGTTTCATTGGAAGCACAGGTGTACATTCTTTATTAGTGGCTCTTCTGACGTCATCTTGAATTCTGATCCATGACCAAGCAAGGGCCTCCACACAAATCTTGAATTATCCTTCACTGTAGGGGGGGGGGGGCGCTTGCTCGGGATTTTACGGTATGCTTCCCAGACAAGGTGAAGGTTGACATTGCAACTTTCTTGCGTATAGCTCGAAATAAATGAATGAGCATCGAACACTACACGCAAAGGTCAGGCAATGCGCTGGCATAAGTGAGATGACCCGCTACTTTTCATGAAAAAATACGACCACAGCACACCTTCATTCAAATTTCGTCACTTGTCACGGGCAGTTGTGGTCTGACGTAATAGGCACTAGAGTGATCATGCTTCGCGCACTCTGGATGTGATTAGTTTCGATATTGCCCTTAAAACTTGATAATGAATATTTAAAACTATGTGCACCTATCGTGATTTCTAAAACATGGATGTGCCATGAGTTACAACTTTCTAAAATAAACAACTGCCCTCGCATATATAATCAAAAAGTTAGTCAACAAGCTTTTGTCAATTAGCTGCAAAATTGCCATTTTATCTGCGGCAAAGTATGTCCCCCCTCACCGGCGTTGAGTTCATGAAGGAAAATGACGAGCTTGACTATCATGAAATTTTTATTAGAAAATCTGCATTTTCCAAAAAGAATAAAAAAGGGGGGAGGGGCAGAGTTCTTGCATATTTTTCTATAAATCTCCGACCACAACAATACAGGCGCCGCGAATTATGTAAATGATTGCGACATCCACATTTGTATATGCTATCTTCACTGCTTTATACCGGCGTCAAGCGGACAATTTTCATCGCGATCAAGGTCGATCTGGATTGGGCTCGATCCGGACCAGGTGCTGCTGCTACACGGTCACATTTAATCGCTGTTAGGCCCAGGCGAAATCAAGACGATCGCGATTCGCCTGACGTCTGCGCAAAACTCTGTCCGGATTAGTTTGGACCGTACAGCAGCGGCGATTGTTCATGGTGATCAAGAAATCCGATCCAGATCGACGCTTATAGCGATCAAAAGTGGCCATGTGACATCGGAATTACATAAGAAGGGGAATTGTTCGAGGGGCTCATTTCTGTGTTAAATACAATTAATGAAACCAACAGGCACATAAACTAAAGAAAACATTGGGGATCATAATTGTGTTGCCTTCATAACGCTGCATGAGTGAGGGTGCGTGTGCGCGGGTGCGTACGTTTCGGCACAGAGCGCACGTGCAAAGCAACGAATATGAACGTGTTCGGCCTGCAACCCACATTCATAACAGGCACTCACCTGGGAAGTACTGGAATTCTTCGCTCTCTTGGTGGCATTTGCCAAAGTTTGCCTTGGAACCTGGACGCTCGACCCAGGCTCCAGATATTGCCTGTAACGTCGCCGCGGCTTCTCGGACATCGCGAAGTAAGCTCAAAAGCTCTATTTTAGGACCTCAAAGCTATCCAAGGCCGCTTTTTTTTATATACAGCAACAAAATAATAATGATGCTGTAGGATTAGACAACCTGACATGAAAATGAAAAAAAAAACATCCGCAGTGTTGCTAGCACACTTTTCACCAAACGTTGCGCGGACTAACTAAACTGGGTATTATCTGTAACCAAGTGGGCTTTAGCATAAATTGGTATCACCGCTTGCCGACAGTTGGAAAAAAACTTGGCGGTGAAGTGTTTGGGTTGCTGCAGGCCAAAGAAACTCTTTGGAGCAATTAACAGGAGGCAGCTCTTGTTGACTAGCTCCTTTCTGGCAGGCAGACGGCGACAAGACTAATGCAAACTCTGTTTTCGAAGCAGCCAGCTTTCTCAAGGAATTGAACATTTTGTGACTTGAACAAGCGAACATTTTGTGATCTTAAAAAGACTAAGTAACCTGTACAAGACAATGCAACAGTGGCGTAGGCAGAAACTTGTTTCGGTGGGGGGCGCGTTCTTTATCGGAAATATAGGTGCCGGGTAGGCAAGTGTGGTCGAGTGTCAGTGCGAAACATGATCGAGGAAGAACGCGATACGTATTAAATTTTATATAGTAGGGTTTTGTTTCCGATATGCACATCCCCTGTTGTTTCATCCCCTGTGCAATGGTGTAAAAAACCTAAGAGTGAGGGAGCGGGGTTCAAACCCCGATCAGTCTCCCGTCTACTAGCAGAAAGTGAATGTTTCATGTTGATGGCAGAACATAGGACTAACGTTTTATATCAAAACTAATAGCAACAAGACAGCCCTTGCCGCGTTACCTAAGCGCGGAGTGAAAGTTGTCGATATTGAAATTTCTCTCAGCATAGAGCGAAATAGTTCACCGTTGAAAGCACATTTAGGAAAGGAGCAGCGACAGCATATGTTTGTTATACTATTTAGCTTGCGGCGTTAAACTAAGGTCCGTGCCCTCAACTCAATATATAGGCACAAAGGAGTAGTGGTGGCATGTTTTTGCTGCTAATTGCTTGTGGCGTACGAAGGTCCATGACTTCAAGGCAATAGTAAACATAATGCCAAAGCTCAGTGCACCATGTATAATTAAATATAGCGACATTTCTACAATTACTTTCGGTTTCGAAGTCTGCGGAAACAAGCCGTAATCGTCAGAAGAAAGCGTTAGGCAAACGTTGTGTTAAGTTCACGGTGACCTGAGGCTTCGCAGAACTTTTCTGTGCTTGTGAGGTCCCTGGACTCGATACAAAGCTGAGAAACAACATATCACTACACCGCATCTGAGACAGCTGTAAACCATAAAACATCTGCACCTCCTAGAAAATCTATAGCTAAAAAAATGCATGCATTACGTACTGGTGACGCAATTTCATCGATGGTTGCCAGGGTTTTGTGAAAGTCCGATTCATATATATCACGTGCGATGTTTCAGAGCATTTAGCATTGGTATATGAAATGAAATATTGCTTCCTGCGGTCTCTCTCACTTGAACGTCTTCTTTTCAGCGTTAAGAAGAATACACGCTAAAAAGAAAACAACATACTTGTGCTTTTCGGAGCTAAAGCTATATTTTGTATCCCAACGTGGCTTTACATAAATCCTTTCAATTCTTTGGCGCGGAGTGTGCGACGTCACGATCGTGCACTCGACGTAGGGATTATTTTTCACTCATAAATCGTTTGTATCCGAATGTGGCCTTCCACAATGGACGTTTTCCTTTCGAATCTTACACCTTCAATCAAGACCACTCTGCTTGTCGGTGGTTACAATATTTGCCTTGGCCCTCTTGCACGCACATACATGACTTCATTTACCATCACATTTAAGGTTACCAAAAGGGAAGTTCGAGCTAGCCACACCTTCTTCGCAATTGTTCTTTAATTTCAACCACTTTTAAAGCTGCATACTGAAATTTTTCGTGCGTGTTCATTTCGATAAGCATGCTAAAGAAGGATCGCGGGCTCTGCTTTACACATGGTGCAGTTGTCATACTGGCGTCACATTGTTCGCATGAAAGTATTAAAAAGGGGAAATATTGTATGTGTGAGTGAGCAGAGGCTGTCATTTACAACCTTACTTAATCGCGATGAACAGAACAATGAAATAAAAAAAAATAATAAAACGCTAAACACCATCACTACTAAGGTGGCCACCATTTCTCTGTTATATCCAGTAGGTGAATCGTACGGATGGAGCGTGTTCGTCGATGACACATGGCCAGCGGTTCACGTGCGGACTTTGTCGAGCTGTAACTTGTGTGGTGTTGCTTGATTCCTTCTCATTGGAATATGTACGCACTCGTACAGTATCACGTCGACTCGACGATTGCTATCCTTGAATGCGGCGAGATCGAGTCGTTTAAGCCGCGCAATGTAGCAGACTTCGACTCTCGTGCTATCTATCGAGCGTATTGGTGCGGCGACAGCGACACACTGGGTGGATACTATGACGCTACAATCCATCACCTAGCTGGTAAGTTTATATATTTTGTTGGCTGTATTTTTGTTTTGAATGTGATGCACACACACTTAATCTTTTGCTCTAACAGAGGCGTAGCATGAGCTCTAGGCTTCGGTAACGCAAAGCTTTGCATTACCGAGGTCGAGGTACTGTTGCCATTGTTGACAGTCATTGTGTTCTGCTTCGTCTCGCGCACATACTCACCGTGGTCAAAAGCAGGCCCTCAAAAAGTATTTGTGACACCCTTTGATTGTGCCGCTCGCTTTCAGTGTTGGCTAAGAATTAAACGAGCCTAATTGTAAGCGACGAGTGCGGGAGAAGTACACATAATTCGTCTATCCGCGGTGGCACATCGCCGTTGCGTAAATACAAAGTAAAAATAATATCGAAGAACGCATGATAACAGCACTGAAAATTTCACGGAAAAACTGTAAACAACGCCTTCAATTGCCAAAAGTGATGCTTTTGCAGGATTGCAAGACGTGATCGCTAGCACAGACACCCAATAAAGATTGAGGACTTGCAGCACTAGAAGTTAACGTATTTAAAACAGCTTTTGGCACCTTACGCATAAACCAAGCTTTTACTTAGTCAGGTCACCGTTGCATGCAGCAGCAAGTCGTGAAGCTCGAGGACAGTGCACTGGTTATTCTGCCACGCTTAAAACATCAATGGGCCAAAAGCTTTAAGAAGCTTAAGTAACGAGGCTGAAGCAGCTGCAAATTTGTAGCACAAGATAAAGGTAGCTGTAATACCATGTATGTGTAGATTTTCACACTGCCTAAAAATATTGGGGAAAGTCATGGCACAAATGTGGCACTTTCCACTCTTTCATGATGTAGAGCTCATCCAAAAATGTAGAAAGGAACTGAACACATCCAACTATCCATAATAAAGCATGCCAGCAAGTGTTTGGAATGTGTTGACAATGTCTGCAATAGCTTTATCATGTGCAAAAAATTATACCTACAGTTCACAGATGGATGTTTTAATCTCAGTTCGAGAGAGTATAGATATGCAACAGAAACACAAGGATGCTCCACCTGCCAGGACATTTGGCATCACGCTGAGCATGATTGATACACCTGCAAGTCTGTCTTCAATGAAACCTAGGTTTTGAACTTATGCAAATGTTAAAATAGAACGCGTAGTCTCACAAACCTATGACGTGCTAAAAATGCATGGATTTTGTAAGGAAATGGGCGAAACAGTGCACTGCATACAAGTGTTTAAAGGAAGCACACAATGCATGGCAGTGTAAAAGAAATTGATTTGAAACAATGCTGAGGTTGGGGGGTCCATTTCTGACTACTGGCAAGTCCATAGACATGTGCACGGTTCTGTTAATGTGGATGAAGGCACGCCGTGGCCCCTCTCGTTTGTGGCTGAGTCCGAAAGAAGTAAGCTTCGCAATTACTGAAGTGAAAAAATACTAATAATATCCCGTGGGCTTTGCCTGGCTTCATTATCTGATGCCTTTATTTATGGTGGTGCTTAACCCTTTAATGCCTGAATTATGAAACCGCCGCACAAAATAAAAACTGTTTTCATTTGCCAGCTTTAAATAGCAACATTTCATTGATTTTGCAGCTAAATTATCTAAAATGCAACATTAATGCATACTTTTAGGTATGTTGCAAATTCGCGATATGCAACAGAAACGAGGATCTTGCAACAAAAAACGCACTTCAGAACTATGTAACATGTTGTGTGCCACCTCTGGGGTGCGTACACACCAAATGAACAAAATTATTGCACATTGAACTTACGTAACTCAGCCGAGAAAGAACGAAGAAGTGAGAGCTGTCGCACGTGCTTCGCGCTCTCCGCCATCAGCTATAAAACAATTGGTTCTAGCATAGAATACCTTACACAATACGGCGCAAGATTTTCTCATTCTGAAAGCTACATTCCCCAGGAGTACTTGACAGCCGGCATTAAAGGCGGCAGGCGTTTCGTTACTTGTTGGCTCCAAGTTTTCCGGTATGTGGCGAATTCGCGACACTCCGCGGTAAAGGGTCAAGAAAAATGGGGACCCCCTCACTCGGCCTACCACTCCTTGATGATGTGTTGGCTGTAGCACGATTCACTTGCTGATTGCAGTACCTGTTCTATTGCCAATATGAGGTAGAAAAATGAACAAAATTGAACTTTCTAAGAAGCGCCCGCAAGCATTGCACAAAATTAACATTTTACACTGTGTGCCATTGACTCACTTTCTCACGCCAGAAAAAAATGCTGCTTTGCTTGCTCCAAGTACTCTAATCACATTATTTCTTGCGATATAGAGACGAAGGAAGAGATGGAGGCGTACCAAAAGAGCGAGAAACGCCTAAGAAAAACTGCAGGTGGCGCAACCATGAAGCGGGCAACGCATAGCAAAGAGAAGGTAATGTTTTGTGATGCACATCTACACACGATTGATGGTAATCTGATGCAGTTTATCATCTAGCTAGTGCATGCAAGTGTTCATTAACCTCAGGGGCTGGTTGCCATGCTTTGCCTCTCTGAGGATCACAGTTGTTTGTATAATGTGACCCCTGTATTTCTAAAATTGCACATTCCAAATTCGCAGTGGGATTTATCTCAAAAAGAGTTTACCATAACTTTTTTGAGGGATCATAAAGGAATAAAAAGGCATTTTCCATAGCTACAGATGTGTTGCTTAAAAGGATACTGAACAAAAATTGGAAAAACTGACGAAAACATTGAAATTCTACTCGGAAGATGCCACTGTTCCGATAAACAGTTTATTTCATGTATTTTTGAACAGTTTGCTGTATTTTTGGTGGATTGTTAGCGAGCGGCGGCTGCACACGAGCGCGAGTCGGGACGTCAGATTCTCCCTGGCACACGCAGGGTGCACATGCTCCTGTCCTTCTCTTCCTTTTCTCCACCTCTCTTTTCATTTGACTCTCTCCCTTCCACAAAAGCGCTGATGCCTTACCCCAACCGGGAGCATTGTTCGCTGCCGTAGTGGTTCTGGGAAACGTAGTGCGAGCTGAGCGGGCTGAGAGACATGGGCGATGGCTGGCATTGGTGGGATGCCTGTTTCCGGCAAGTTTCACGTGACCCCCCTCTAGTTCACGGCGTGGCCGCTAGACGCGGCGGTTTGTGAGAAACTCTTTAAATTCATTATTTTCCTCTGGTTTCTGCCTGAAATGAAGGTTGTGTCTATCAATTTCAACCCCCAATCTTTCAATTTGGCAGGAAATCTTGCCAGCAAAAATTTTGTTCAGTATCCCTTTAGTAATGAATGATGTGTTGCTTATTAATGAATGATGAAAATAAGAATTAGATACAAGCATATATTGATCAAAATAGTATGTTCATTTAAGCAAATGTTTCACACTCGCTTACAGAACTACACAGACCAGATTACTGTTACCTTTTATCGTTTAGGATTGCTGTGCTGCGCGTGTTTCCGAGAAACTTCTCCGTGGTGACAGTATGATTATGGACTGTTTCGCGATTACCCATCTGTATGGTTTATATCCAATGAATCTGATTCCCACTGTGGCATTGCAGCAGGAGTCCGTACTGAATTAATTGCGGCTTGACTCGATGACAGCAGAGCAACTGGCTGTCACACCCATACCGTTATTGCTGTGTGAAGACATGCAAGAAGGTTGTGCACCCATAAAAAAAAACCAAATATCTTTATGCTGCACCCTCGTTTCCACCCATGGGTACTACACTTGCTGGTCTTCCCTGCATATGATAAACAATAAAATTTGAACATCCCTTTTATTATCCCTTTTGCAACCTTACAAGTTGGGTCTACAGCCACGAGGGTAAATCTGAGAAAGGAAAGACTAAAGTGAAATTCGCTATTACTCTTCACAGAGCTTCTCAACGTTTGCAGTGTTCTGTCCCAAATTCGACATGCTCTGCAACAAAAGTCTTTAAAAAGCTTGCCTCGCTGTCCCACACCTGCTATTGTGATATTGGCCTTTTTTCCAGAGTTTTATTGTTGATAAGGTCAGTTTTCATCTTTTATTTGGATTTTCATATGCAGGTCCCGGAACCAAAAAAAAATTAAGAAAGGCTGTGCAACGAAAGCATGAAGAGGACCTCATATCTGAGTGTGGTGTTGAAGAGAACATGGTGCCAAAAGAAGCTTTTGATGGACTACAAATGAGGCTGGTTAAAATTGAGGAAGAACTGGCATTGGTAAAAAAAACAAGGAAGACGAAAGCTGTACAAACTGCAAAAAAAATGAAGAAGCAGCTTGAAGAAGTGGAAATTTTGAACAGAGACTTGCAGAGAAGTGTAACGCAAAAAATTTTTTCAACCGGTGAGTGAGTGTTCCGTTTCCTTCTATTCCATAAATGGGAGCGTGAGGCTGGCAGGTGACTACGCTTGATTACATGTTTTAGAAAGATGCTCAAGGGGATAAAGAAAGTGATAAGACATTCCAGTCCTGCTTATTCTAAATGCATGTTACAATGTCAGCATTTTTCTTACAAGGACTGTCTCATGATGCCAAGCAGAAAGACTTGGGGAGGAGGCATATAGAAGTGAAATAAGGGTTGCTGTGTGATTAACACAATAAGAGGGAACTGTTGCTGCATGCTAACCCTATATTAAAGGAGTCTTAGACCAGCTGTTGGGCTTGGTGAAAAAACATTCTCTGGATAGAAAGTGTGCTTCTATGAAAGGTCAGGCATGTGTTTGTGGGTGGCACTTCACAGGCAGAGCACAAAGTTACCACTTTACAGGAAAGGACCACTGTCATCAGCTAAACGCTGTGGACCTGCCAATGTTCAGGCAAAACATTGGCCGCACTGTTTTTTTTTACGTCACGGCTTGTTTGCCTTGTCTCTTTCAATTAATTTTCAATGTCACAAGTGGCCTCAAACATAACGAAGCTTGTGTGGAGCACCGAGTTGCAATGCTTGGAGCATGTGATTAACTGCCATGCATTTATACCGTCTCACATAGTGCGTAAATAAAAACAAGCTGTGCACTGAGCATGTACGTACATGCCCAACCACATGCAGCACATTGTATGCACATTATGAAGGTACCCAAACAGTGGATTAGAGTACTGAAGCAGTGAAGAGAGATGCCTGGTAACTGTGCCAGAAATGCTATACAAACGAGCCGTAAACACATGGGCTTCTACTGGATCTCTGCTGACTGTCCAAGCAAGTTTGCATTATAATGATGTGTCAAATCAATACGTTATTACAAGGCTTTTGACATTGTATTGCAACAAAAATAATGTCATAATAGTGTAATTTATGTGCGTAATTTCGACATGAATGCGTAGATCAGAGCCAACATTGTCTTAGAGGCCAGTTTCGTCGGGACGTGACGACGTTATCTCGAGCAATTGCGCATACCCGTTATTATACTAAAACAATTTGATATATCATTTAAATCCATGAGTACTGTACATAGTGATTCAAGGGATTGAAACCACACAAATTTTCGCAGATTTCAATTGGCTGTATTGATTTGGTAGAAGCGATGAGGCAAGAATACAGTTGTAACTTCCCTCCTGCTTCATTTGCCAATAAGGAGTGGATGCGCTTGATGAATCTTAACCATATGTTTTCATTTCAGAATGCAGGATTATACTTGCAAATCCATTGGATGTGACTGTAAATACAGCATCCATGCCGCCCAGAAGTGTCAGGAAAGGCAAGTTATTTTTGCCAGTTCAATCCTTAGTAGTACTCTGGCTCGTGTTTTTATGTGCTGCTCCAAGTAGTGGCTTTTTTTGTTCAGCCTGTTTGTGCAGAAGGACTCAAATGCCTTCTTTAAGCCTCTTCATGCAGTCAAGTGTGTGTTTTTTTCTTTTACACCAGGTATATAAGGTGCATGTTATTGTTTTCAGTCACAGGAGGAGCCCAATATTCTGGCCATGGCCCCAGGCAATCCTGTAAGCAAATAGCTTCATATTCAATACTTGTGGATTGCACTTTATAGAATGTATTCACTGAGCTCACCCTGCCAGGCGGTGCTAGCGAGTGCGCTACCTTAGCCGAGGTCGATCAGCAATCCAGCATATGACAGCCTGATGTTAGGTGGCATTGCGCCTCACTACGCCGTTTTCTAAGAAAAATATCAACATAACACGTGCTTCCGAGAACTTTGGTTGTAGTCCGATGATGACGTTTGCACGTGAGACCATCAGTATGGCGAATGCCGCGCTATACTCGCGGACAACTTTTCTGTGCAATGAAGGAAGGCTACGAAGCCAAAGTGGGCGTGTGCCACCACTGAAGAATATAGTCCCACAATTGCCTCTGTGTTTTAAGCGTGAAAATCATAAAAAACATTACTTTATTTTCTACATGATGCTGTTTATAAAAAGACGCAGCATGCATCAAGGAGATATTCATATTTGTTTCACTTTATGGAGTGTCGTTTTGCGTTTTTGCATGGCTGAAAACGTGGCACATTTTACGCACACCCCACAGTCAAGATGGTGTCTTGTCGCCCTCCAGCTATTCCGACAACTCGCAGAAGGAGCTTGAGACGAATTTCACTTACAAATGGCTGTCTAAGCAGATGAAGCAAATGGCATGCTATCTTACTATTCGAAAACGGCAGTCATTTGAAACGAGAGCTGAACCGTACTACTTCGCAAAAAAAGTATGTGTGCAGTAGCTCCGCCCCCCGTATCTTTCCCTTCATTGCCAAGAAAAGCTGTCCGCGAGTATAGTACCCTTTGCGGATGAAGTCATGCGAATACGTCCTACACTTCCTGCGTGTCTTTATAGATTGGTAGGTCATCACGATTGTTATAGTGCGAACTCTGGACAAAGACAAAAAGTACACAAAGACGAGCCCTAAAAAAGCACACGGAGACTAGCGCTATCTTCGTGTACCTTTTTCATTGGTATACTTCATGGGTAACGTTTCTGTGGCTTTTCGATTCAGTATGCTTCGTGACCATGCTAATCCAAAGTCCCCCCACATCCCAATGGCCTGCCTCATAATCATGTCATTATTACTACTACTACTACTACTACTAATAATAATAATAATAATAATAATAATAATAATAATAGTAATAATAATAATAATAATAATAATAATAATAATAATAACTTCTTAATATGCCTTTGTTACAGTTGCAAGACCATCGTCTGATGACCACCGTCGCAGCACACAGGAGAGCTATTGTAAGCACTAATTATTTGCATAACACATCCGTTCTGCTTGTTGGGTACTTTACAGTGCCTTGACAGGTGTGCATAGTTTCTTAAATCCTGAGTTTAACTTGTCTTCGATAAATTCCTGAATTAGTACTAGCATGTTGGGCCGTTTATCATGTCTGCAATTCTTTTGCTTGAAATTTCTTTTCTAGCAGTGTACCATTTCAGTTCTTTTTTTAGGAAAAAATTTTATGAAGTGTTCCATTTTTATGCTACCTGTGCTCAAATTTCGGAAGCGTTGAACATGACAAAACAATGTCTTCAACTATCGAAAATTATGTTTTTCCAAGGCAAACAAAAATATTTTGAACAAAAGTAACTTTGCAATAATTGTTCTGTGTCAAAAACATGCACCTGAAGTAATTTTCATGCCAATCCTGTACAGTGACCAGGGCCAACTGTTCATTCTTATATTCACTGAGTCATGTGTATGCTCTTGCAGCACAAGCAGTACGACATCTGCATAGAGCATGCAAAATTTATGTAGGTCTGATGACGTAAAGCTTGTCACTGTATGAATTATGAGAACATTATTTACAGTGCCACCGCCTCGACCATCTGCTCCTTCTGCACCACAGCTGATGGTGAAAGCATTGGTAAGCAAGTGTTTTGCTCCACGTGGTGTATTTTTACTACTACAGAAGCCTAAGTCAATTTAAAGGGACAGTAAAGAGAAAAATGATTTTTCTCGTATTTGTAAGTTACTCTTTCACAATACCAAAATCGCCATGCTTGCCATGAGAAGTTGCTTGGTAAGGGAGAAAGACATGCAAAAACAAAATGCCGGTGGCTACGCGAAGTTCTCTTTCAGGTAGACTTGATGCCTTCGGATAGTATGCGAGGTATTATTGCTCAGCTGCCAGCTCGTAAAAACACCACATGCTACACGACGCCAGCAGGCAAAACAAGAGTGTTGAACACTTTCTATCACGGCTACGAGCTGTGCTAACACTCCCACCCCAGGTTTAAATCCACAGATATACCGGATAAAGTGGACGGGAGAACGATTACTGCCGTAACTCAATTAGTGGAGCATCAAACTTGTTATTCGAAAGTTGCAAGACCGGTCCTTGCCGGCAGCAAGTTGTGCATTATTGGGAGCTTCAGCAGTGCTCCATTGCTCCCGGACAAAGTTTGTCAGTTCCTTTCAACATCGGAAAACACTCCATTTTCCGACCCCCGAGAAGTTCCTCTCAGGCTGCTGCACACAAGGAGGGCTTCCTTCTCTTTCCCCCCAACCGCAAATGCTTCGCTCGTCTACGACGAACTGCTGCCCGACTGCACAGTTGCCGATGGTTTTGGCAGCTGGCATCACCTTTCTTTTAAAGGCAGCCGAATACTGTTTTTGCGGTTCTCACATAGCGTAGAATTGTCCATTGTGATGGAGGACTAACACTATGTGCTACCTAACGCAGAGGCCTGATGATGATGATAGCCCCAAACAATGCCAAAAGCGAAACTGAATTATCAGCTGAAAATTCTTGGTATCGGCACATAGTGCGGGGCCAAAATTTCGCATCATAAAAACCAGAAAAAAAACCTCGGACTATACACAGGATTTTACGGCACCTGCATTTAGGCAGATAAAGCACATGCTTGGGTGTTTTTTTGGAATTTCACTTAAAGATTACTGCCGAAGCATCTCTCTTGTCAATAATATTTCTTGGTTATTTGTTCAGCAAAGGTGGCTATAAATTTTGATGTTTTTTGGACGGGCAGTGTTTCATTCTGCCCGTTGCGTGTTGCTATTAAGGTCCCGGAAATTGTGTTCTGTTTAGGCGACCTGGACCTTGGCAGCAGCCATGGCGAGCTCGGCGACAGCCCAGTCAAACTCGGCTGCAGCCAAGTTGAACTCGGCGGCAGCCAAGTTGAACTCGGCGGCAGCCAGGGCGAACTCGGCGGTAGCCAGGGTGAACTTGGCGGCAGCCAGGGCGAACTCGGCGGCAGCCAGGACGAACTCGGCGGCAGCCAGGGCGAGTTCGACGACCCCAGCAATGAGCTTGGCAGCAGCCAGTGCTAGCAAGACCCTTCTAGAGACCAAACCATCATTGGTTCTAGCAGGGATGATGGCAAGGTACAGTGGAACCCCGATTATTGGTTGCCACTCTTGCACAGCCAGCTTTCTGTGACAAATTGGTTTATTCCTGGTAAAACCGAGATTTTCTTACTGCTGAAATATTCAGTAGAATATTGAATATAATTCTGGTGATTAGGCTTGTATCAATCACATCATTTTGTTATCACTAATGACAGACATAATATATTGGTAGGGCAGCTTCTTTCGACCTCAATTTAATTGAGGAACACAGTAGAGAGAACTTGCTAAAAATCTGATCAGTGGTTCTTATAATGTTCTCTTCCTGAAACACCCCTACAAGCAAAAAAAAAGGATACTAAGCAAATGAGACGCTCGCAGAGCACAAAGCCCTCCGCACCTTTCTAATGAAGGCTCCCAGAGTGCCGCTATAATCTCAGACTATGGCGCTTGTAAATATGCATGGCCCCCCCCCAAAATTTTCTGCTGTGACCCGAGCGTGCTGCTTCTACTCGCTAGGCTATATATTGTCTTGCTTAGTGAAGTGGCAAACATAGCTCACAGACATTAAAAAATAAGGACACCAGAGTACTTTTCCGGTGAAAAATGTTCTTGCTGCAACATTAAACACTGGGGAATGGTCACCTTTGATCCGATCCGGATTGTCTCGCCGCGCACGCTTTCGAGGCGTCGCTCCTTCATCATCATCTGAGTCTAAACTCGTAAGTAAATCCTCATCTGATGAACTGAAATCCAATGAATCTGATTCTGATTCGGCACTTGGGGAACAGTCCACATACATGGCAAAATGTAGCTCTAACATAAAATGTGCTTGCCAGAGAGCGAGTAACACTGTGCATTAGTGAACTGATAAATATGACGTGGCTGTGCATGCTTGCTATTTGTTTAAATGGTCCAGTTTTGTTCTTACCCCTTTCTATATGCAGATCTATGCTGGGTGCGGCAGATGGGTGTGCAAAGATGCCTGGGGCATGCTTATGAAAGCGCCGAGTGATTCGATGTTTTGCCGCTCTGCATGCCTAATATATTGGACACCAGAGGAGCTGAAGTGCCGAAGCGTGACAGGGGTCCTCTCCAACAAATATAAATCACTTGGCCAAACCCAGGCCAAACCTGCCATGACACCGGAGAAGCTGAACTCCCTGAAAGGTATGACAGTCTTATGATTTAGGTTGGATCAGCTGATGGGGATTTTGTGCCATTGTTACTTAAATGTCCTTTTTGAATAACACCATCACAGGTAGCAGGTTTTTTGCATGTCCTACTACCTGGTACTTACTGCATTGTGATCCTCATTGTGATCGCAAGCATGCCGGCGTAATTCTACATCATGGGTAATTCCAGGAATGTAAGGCACGGTGTGAGCATGTCATGGCACCTTGAGGCGGCTGCATAAGTATGCAACTCACAATGCTCGAATCAGCTGATGGCCATGTTTATGTGCTGTGACGCAGTTGATTTTGGGTACAGTAAAAACTTGTTAATTTGACCAGCGTTAATTTGGAAAATTGGACAGTTCGCAGTTGTACTGTGGTTCCAGCAAGCATATGAATGGTTGAAGGGTGTCGAACTCTCGTTTATTCAGTCACATTTGGCCTCAACTCTGTTATTGAGATGGTGCGTGAGCCAAGTGTGAAGTGCCATGAACGTGCTCCGCACACGAGGGAAAGCGGCGTTCACGGACAACCAAAGCAGAAGGTGTGGTCGCCATCCGCAATCACATTGTTGGCGACCAGTGCTTCAGCAGCTCTAGCAAATTTGTTTCGTTTTCATGTTTACTTGGCGCTGCACTCCCTTCTGTGCCGGCCGCAACCGTCAGTCGCAGAGATAGATCGCCAGTGCACTCAGGTCACTGTATCCCAGTCCAAATGCAACCAAATCTGCTCACCTCCAAGTGTAGCATAAGCAGGCCATAGATAGCTGTTTTTTTAGGTCGCTCTAGTCCAAATAAATTTTATTTTCATGTATTAATAAATATTTTGGTCTCTTCGACTTTTTGAACTATTCTGCGGTGCCAGCCAGGGCTGGAAAATCGGTCTGTGACTGTATGCCATGTATAATGTCTGTGTGTAACACTGTGCTTTTCTTTTCGCAGCGGTGTTCCATATTTATATGGGCGACCATACGCCAGCAGAAATGGCCGCCAAGAGAGTGAAGAGCGTCCGCAGGCATCTGGCACAGAAGCTAGGTGATGTGCAGCGGAAATACACACCTTGATTAAATGACTGTGCACTTCAAAGAAATTGTACAGAAAGTCATTACTTTAAAAGACCATTCACTAAATGAAGCTCGAAGGTATCACTGCGTTTATGCTGTAAAACTGAAACCAATACCTAAATTATATAGGCTTTCATTTCCAGGAAAATCAATACAGTAAGTGAGTGTACATAAGCGGAAATAGCCACTGCCATTTGCATCATTCCTTGACTTGTTGTTTCGCAACTTCTCACTGCTACTTGAACATTATATCAGCATTGCCACCATGTTTTGTGTTGTGTTGCGGTACTTTTACCTGCAGCATTGCATGCTCGATCAAAAGGGCTTGGATAAAATAGCTTATATTGTGTATTGTTTTGCATAACTCCTGATGCAAAACATTTTGAATATCTCGTAACATGCATGCACAACCAACTCTAAACCGGACTCTAAACTTATTGTTGCAGCGATGGTGGTTTTGGCTGTTATAATGCCTTACGTTCATTGTTTCGCGTGGCAGCCTCTTTGTAAAACAGTGTGGCGGCAGCCTGCTTTGTGCCATTTTTTGTTCATGTCTATGGTATGCAAGTTTTTCGTCTGCAGTTGAAGGCACTCAAGCATGGCACTGGCTCACATTGTTTCTCTATGAGATGCATGCTACCCTAAAATAGTCGGCAGGAACGTTCGGCTGCGCAAGGAGGTGCAGCAATGAGCAAAGGTAGTTTGTCAGCACTCTTACTCATGCACCCTTTGCGTAGTCGCACAAAGCGCACAAACTGGTGACATTGGGTTGTCACAGCTGCTAAATATATTCACAGGATTGCATAAAAACGGCTAAATGAGCGGGCTTGGCCGAGCCTCCAGCACGCAGACCAGTCACAATCAGAGCAATTACAAGCAGACCAGTTACAATCAGCAGTTACAATCAGAGCAATTACATGCAGACCAGTTACAGTCAGACCAGTTACAATAAAACCACTTACAATCAGACCAGTTACATGCAGGCCCAAATTACGTATTCCCTTAGACCATCAGGCTGTTGGAATTTTCGACTGGGATAGTTCTTATTTTATTTGCATCTCTCGATTTTTTGGTCACAGACAACGCTGATTTTTCGCTCACAACCAACGACGTCGACGCCGGCAGTTCTGCGAAACGAGCTCTTCAACGCTGTCGCGTTAAAATTTGGAGCTGGCGAGGACGCACAAAAACACCCATGCTAACGCGAAACGCGAACGGCGAATCGGCGCCGAATGGCCTTGAACCGACGAGCTTCGTCGGAGAGCGCTCTGAGAGCGGCGCGGGGCTTTTTCCTTCTCCGCTAGCGGAATCTCACGATAGAGGGCGCGTCAGTGCTGTGCCCGATTTCGTGACTTTATTAGGACGCCCGAGCGAGCGCAGTTTATCCTCAAGAATTCTTGTTCCGTGGGCAGGCCCGAGCGCTGCGTGCTGCGATTCTTCGTGGAGCGTTTTTGTGCAACAGCACAGAAAGTACCGGTACGTGCCGTAATCAAAAACATTGAGCCCCTGCATCATCGTATTCGAACTCACCCGGCAGTGACTTACGCGTTCTGCTGGGCGTAAGGCCTTTCTTTTCCTTTCTCGTAGCCCGAATTGCTTAGCAGCTATTCGGCGCAACGTCTACCAAGCATTTGACGTAACTTCACGCCGTAAAAAGGACACCGCTGTATTGTATACGCGATTGTGCACGTAATGGTTGTAACTCCAGTGCGCACACAACTAGCACGCAGCGAGCGCACACCGCACAATACATACAGCACGCGTAGTCCGATAACAACAAAAATTTATTGCCCTTCCGTATGTACGACACAACCTCTAAAAACGCGATATGATGCCTTCGGCTCATGTTATGTACGGCGCGTCAGACGCCAAAAACAAAAATTCACGTGTGTTCGGAGTTAACACAGTGAGTAAGAACCAACAGAGCGTACAGCCGAGAGTTTCGCACGCAAATACAATGCATTATAATGACCAGCAATGAAGCGAACGTACGTGAAAAGTGACACCCGGTACTTTCCGCAGTGCACGCGATTTGCACCGAGCATACGCAACAGCTGGGCATTGCGTAGCATTCCTAAAAACACGCACAGAAGGAGCAATACATCAGAATCCACGGCGCCGCCGGCGCCGCTTCCTATCTGCAAGTTTCGCGACTCCCCCCGAGGCGCGCATGCGCTCGCTCACGACGCGGCGGAAATCGCGAAGTGTTTAGCTGCTCCTTCGCTAGGAGGCGATACATGTGTTTGCGATGTGAAGGCTTCACGAATATGACGTCAGGGCCTCTCCTTAGGATTCCTTCCTCCATGGGGGCTTTAATACCACCCACGTGGCGGCCAGCGCTATGCCCCGAGGAAGACCGACGTGTGGCGCGCGCCTGACAACCGCCCAGTCTACTACCATTGCAGAGAAGCTCCCCACATATACCGCCGCTGCCAGCACCGCCAGATGGGCTACGCGTCTTCGCCGTCAACGCACCGCCCCCACAGCAAAGCGAGCGGCCACGCGACACCGCCGACTACTTGACCACCACTGAACGAACACCTCCACATTCGTCACTTTCGCCATCGCCTGGACCCTACCGGTCCCCTCATCTACGACAGCAATACAGCAGCCCCAACCAGGGCTGTTCAGTGAGCCCACATCCAGAAAACTAAGGGCAGCAACCGATGGAGGTGCGGTTGCTGTACGACGAACTACCGAAGACCCGACGCCGACGACGACGCCACGACAAAACCTGAACAACATGCCGCAAGCCGGACAGAGCCCTCAAGTCAAAACTTCGCGGCCGGGCTAAGACCGTCATCGCGCCGTCATCGACCTCAGGTCTGAGTTGATAACACAAACTTCAGAAAAAGCATTGCCGCCCACACGAGGCCGGGGAACCATGCATTGAATGTAATAGAAGAGCAAGCAGGTCACCGTTCCGCGTCTATCCAGCGTCGTCATTTCCGTCGGCACTGAAATACCCGCTAACCTTGAAGGCGTCATCGAGGGCGACCACCGCCTGCTTGTGAACCGTCAAATTTGCGTCGCAAGAGGCATCGCCGAGTTGAGTGATGGCAAAGCAAAGGTACTGCTGACTAACTTCAGCCACGAATGTAGGCACCTTAACACTGGTACAGCTGTCCCCAACATCGGGAAATTGGTGGACACCAGCAATGATTTCGCCCTCTCCGATGCTATCAAACCTGCTCCGAAGAATCTACATCCCCAAACAGATTTCGACGTCAACCCGAGCTTCCCGAAGCACAAGCGACACCAGCTCAAAACTCAGCTCTTGCGATTCAAGGACTGCTTCTCGTCGTCGTCAACAATTCGACAGACCCAACTTGCGAAAAATCGTATCAAAAAAGAAGAAAGTGCCTTACCAATCCGCCAGAGTCCGTATCGAGTTTCGACGCGAGGACGCGAAGCCGTGAAGAAACAAGTCGAAGAAATGCTACGCGATGACATAATCCAGCCGTCCAAGAGTCCCTGGGCGTCTCCCGCGGTGTTGAAGAAGAAGCACAGAACGCTACGTTTCTGTGTCGACTATCGTCGCCTGAAGAACATCACGAAGAAGGACGTGCACCCCCCTCCCACGAAGGACGTATACTCCCTCCCACGGATAGGCGACGCCCTGGATTGACTTCACAACGCGAAGTACTTTTCGTCGATGGGCGTCAAGACAGGCTACTGGCAAATCGAATTCGACGAGAGAGACCGAGAAAAGACAGCCTTTATAACACCAGACAGCCTGTTCGATTTCAAGGTCATGGCTTTTGGTCTTTGCTCGGCCCCCGCGACCTTCCAACGCGTTATGGATACCGTACTGACTGACTTGAAGTGGCAGACTTGCTTTGTGTGCTTGGACGATGCTGCGTTTTCCTCAAACTTCGACGAACACCTCCGGTGCCTTGCAGCTGTTCTTCAAGCAAGCAAGACCTCCGGACTCACCCTGAAGCCAGGAAAGTGCTGCTTCGCGTACGAGGAACTTTTGTTCTTGGGCCACGTGATAAGCAAGTCCGGAGTACGCCCCGACCCGCAGAAGACAGCCGCCATCGCTACGTCCCCGCCACCTGCCGACAAGAAGGCCGTGCGCCGATTTCTCGGCCTGTGCGCCTACTACAGGCGGTTCGTCAAAAACGTTGCCCGCATCGCCGAGCCACTCACTAACCCTACCAGGACCGACGTCGAGTTCAAGTGGGAAACGCCGCAGGAGGAAGCATCTCATGAACTAAAACGATACCTGCAAAGGCATCCGTTACTTGCGCATTTCGACGAACACGCCGAATTGGAAGTGCACACCAACGCAAGCAGCGTAGGCCTTGGCGCCGTCCTTGTGCAGAGGACGGACAGACTGGAAAGGGTTATCAGTTATGCTAGCCGGTCGCTATCCAAGGCAGAGGCCAACTATTCCACAACGGAAAAGGAGTGCCTCGCCATCATCTGGGCTACGTCTAAGTTTCGCCCCTACCTCTAAGGCAGGCCCTTCAAAGTTGTGAGCGACCACCACGCCTTGTGTTGGCTAGCTAACTTGAAGGACCCTTCAGGTCGTCTCACAAGATGCAGTTTAAGGCTTCAAGAATTCGACGTTACAGTCGTTTACAAGTCCGGACGATAACACTCTGACGCCTACTGCTTGTCTCGCGCCCCCCGTCGACCCACCGCCGCAGGACGACCAGGAAGATGACTTCTTCTAAGGAACCATAAGTGCCGACGACTTCGCCGAACGGCAGCGAGCCGACACGGAACTCAGGGGCCGTGTGGAGTACCTCGAAGGCGAGACTGCCATCGTTCCGAAGGTATTCAAGAGAGGACTGGCGTCGTTTTTCTTGCGAAACGGCGTTCTCATAAAGAAGAATTTCCCGGCACTTCGAGCCAACTACCTTCTCGTAGTGCCTTCAGCACTGCGACCAGAAGTCATCCAGGCTCTTTACGGACTTTCCGTCGTTTGAAGAACCTCACGTTGCAGAGAACTTGGTATAACTGGGACCCATTTGTTGCCATCGACGTGATAAACGTAGCGATGTAACGCACCACTGTGAACAACCTTAAATTGGTTAAGTGGTCGACGAAGTCGGGCGTTCGGAAGGACGGAAGCGCCTTCCTAGCGTGCTAGAATAGAGCGGCAGTAAGGGTCGACGTGTTGATGCGACGCAAGAAGAGATGGGCTGCCGGATCTCAGCCAACTGAGCGCTGAGATGGGTAAAGCAGTCGCGGTGGCAAGTGGCGGTGGTGAGTTATCATGGCGGGGCAGTGGGCAACAAGAGAGGGATTCAGCGTCTTGATGCTTCTTTCCAGGCCTGTAGGTGACGTCGAAATCGTACTCCTGCAAGCGAAGTACCCAGAGACTAAGGCGACCCGATAAGTTTCTTAGCGCCGAAAGCCAGCACAGTCAGTTGTGGTCGGTAACGACTGAAAATTGGCAACCGTGGAGATATGGGCGAAATTTTTGTACTGCGCAAACAACAGCTAGACACTCCTGCTCTGTTATTTTGTAATTCTTCTCTGCAGCAGTCAGAGCATGACTGGTGTAAGTGACGACTCGTTCACGTGCGGTGGTGTCACGTTGCAGAAGAATGGCACCAAGACCATGGCTGCTCGCGTCAGTGTGAAGGATGGTGGGTGCGTATGGAACGAAGTGGCATAGTACCGGATCGAATGTCAGGGCTTGCTTGAACGCCAGGAAAGCCCTACCACAGTCTTCACACCAGACGAAAGGCGCGTTACGTGCGAGCATTTGGTGGAGCGGGGACGCAAGCTCCGCGAAGCCACGTATGAAGCGCCCGAAGTAAGATGCCAAGCCGAGAAAACTGCGGCGCAGGTCTTTTTGACGCAGCGGACGGGGAAACCCCGCGGTGGTAGCAGAGCGGGCGGTTGTCAGGATTGTGGCGAATTGGGCCTGCTGGTTGATCATCTTAAACACTTCGTAGCGCAGGAAAAACAGACAACAAGAAACGACACCAGACAACAAACGAGCGTTATAGCGCTCGTATGTTGTCTGGTGTCGTTTCTTTGTGTCTTTTTCCTGCGTTACGAAGTGTTTAAGACGGTTGTCAGGGGGCGTGCCAAACGTCGGTTTTCCTTGGCGCGTAGCGCTGGCCGACAGGAGGAAGGTAGGGCGTCGGTGGTGGTGGCGGTGGCGGCGTCTGGCGAAGGAACTGCGGTGATGCGGTGTCTTGACGTTCTCGCGGAGCGGGAAAGGGACGGCTGACTGCGGCAGCCTAGGTCATAGCCTCCGGATGAGGCTGCGGTGGTTCGGGAATTCCTAACGCTTGCTGAACTTGTTCACGAACAATGTCGGTGATCGAGTTTACTTGAGGCTGGGGCGAGGGTAACATGCGCAGTTACTCCCGCACGATCGCTCGCATCGTTTCACGCAGGTCGTCGGACCAGAGTGGTTGAACGTCTGCGTACCCTAACGTCGATCGGCGATTGAATTTTGGGGTTCGCATCTCCAGCGTCTTTTCAATTCTCATCGCTTCGGAGATGAATTCCTGGACAGTGCTCGGTGGGTTCCGTATCAGACCCGCGAAGAGCTCTTGCTTCACTCATCGCATGAGCAAGCGAACCTTTTTGTCTTCAGGCATTTCGGGGTCGGCATGGCGGTAGAGTCCGGTCATCTCTTCTGTGAAGAGCGCCACGTTTTCGTTCGGGAGCTGCGAACGGGTGTCAAGCAGCGCTTCGGCCGTCTCCTTGCGGATGACACTCATGAATGTAGCGAGGAACCTGGTGCGAAATATCTCCCACGTTTTGAAGGTTCGTTCTTGGTTCTCGAACCAGGTACGAGCGGCGTCTTGCAAGGCGAAGCCCAAGACGCCGGTGGATGTCGAAGCTTGTCTTCGCTGGTTCAGGTATTGAAAACGGGGACTCGATCGTATGCTTCGAGCCAGCTTCCCGGGTCTTCAATCGCTTACCTTGGGTTGCCGGAACAGGATGGGTGCAGGCGGCACCGGGGCTGTCATCGTCGCTGCGGTCGAGGTCAGGGTCCTGGTTTTCCAGGTCTTTTCAAGGCCCGTACTCTGGTGGTAGACCTTGTTGCCTTCGGCATGCTCGCTGCTCAGGGTTGGCGTCAACGTCTTCCTTTCGACTTGGGCTGGGTTCACGGCTTGACGGGGGCGTCCGGAACATGAACGAGCAGCACCTCCACCAGATGCCATGTGGTTGTGACTTGGACTGAGGTTCCTAGATGAGAAATTTCCCCATCTCCCGCTAAAGGGAACCATGTGTGGATGCGAAGCAGCGGGGAGATGGCTGGCTTGAGCGGGAGAAACGTCGCCGCTCTCGTTCCGCGGCAGCGGCCCGGGCGATCATCGCGCCGCTGCACAGGAGAAAGAATGAGGCGTGCGCGCTTAGTCATTTTCTTTTAAAGGTGAACATTTGAGAGACTTCTCTCTGGTTGGGAAGGAAATAACTTTGGGAAATGGACACCAACCAACTTGTTCAATTAAAGTAACAACAAAGTTTTACTTTAAAATGAAGAGTCCCGACGTTTCGGGTCCAGCTCGGACCCTTCTTCAGGGGTGACTGAGTGGCACCAGGGATCAACAGAGTTTTTGGCGCCTTCTTCTCAAGGCGGGGGGTGACGCTTGTTTTCACCGACGTGCCGTAGTCCATTGTAGTAGACACTCGGGAGCGCGCCAGCCGACCGGTTCAAGTTTCCAGGAGTTGCCTGAATATGCCACGACTCCACGAAAAGCCGCTTGTGGAAGCTGATTTCACAGTCGACGACGCGGGAGTTGTTAAAGGCGATGCGGTGGTCGTTGACCTCGCTGTGCTCTGCCAGCGCGCTCCTTTGTCGGTCAAACTTGCGGACGTCGTTCCGGTGCTGTCGCAGCCTCTCTGAAAGGTTTTTTGTCTCGCCCACGTACGACGCGCCACAATCCGCACAAGGGATAGAGTAGACCACTCCTTGCGCTTTCTCTTTAGGTGGCCTGTCTTTTGGGCGCGGGAAGAAGCGGCCGAGAGTAGACGTTGGCTTATGCGCCACTTTTATTCCCTGCTTCGAGAGAACACGTGCGAGCGCTTCGCTGGTGCCCTTGACGTAGGGAATGCAGACGCGCCCATGCTTTGGAGGCGACGGGTCAGTGCCCTCTTGAAGGGGTCGGGTGGAACGGGCCTGGCGGCCTGCAACCCTCGCAATGAAAGCTTTAGAGTAGCCGTTGTTTAGTAGGTCGCATCTGATCTTCTGTTCCTCATCTGCCCGTTTATCCTCCGAAGAACAGACCCTCTGTGCACGGCTGAGTCATTTTCATATCGCAAAACTACCGTGCCCCCCCCAGCGGAGTATGCAGCTGTCGCACCACCTGTCGTGCGCGCCGCTCCGTAGAGTAGAGGATTCCTAGAGGAGAGAACGGGAGCGACCGTAGGAGCGAGAGGGGGGAGGAGACGCGCATGCGCTATGGGGGGTGTGGGACGCGGGAAGGAGGGACGGACAAAGCCCCCCGCAAGCACAATCAAGGAATGGAGTCAGCGGGACGCTGGCGCCGCTCCGTAGAGTAGAGGATTCCTACAGGAGAGAAAGGGGGGATCGTAGGAGAGGAGAGAGAGGGGGTTTGGGGGCGTAGGAAGGAGGGACGGACAAAGCCTCCACAAGCACATGCAAGCAAGATCAAGGAATGGAGTCAACGCGGGCGACAGAAACCACCGGTAGTGCGTGTTATTCTTTGCTTGCACTCACCACATGCCTAGCCATTGCTAAGCAGCCACTCTGTGATCTCGCCTATGACACTGGTGACTGTGGTGGTAGTTGACGGCCTTATTGTACTACAGTGTCTGGTTCACATAGTGGGTGGTTCCCTACTTCATGAAAGTGACCGACGCGGGACGCGGGAGGGACGGACACAGCCCCGAGCATAAGATGCTTCGCATCTAAAAGTTGTCAAGGTAGCGACACTCATTGTTCTCTGCGCCGTCCTCCTCACTCTCTCGCTTACTCCTCCTTTTCTCCGTCATCCACGTCTCTCATTGGTGCATTCCTTGCACGTGATGTTGCAAATGGCTGGTGGTGACATTTATTTATATGTAAATGCTTAAAACGAGTACGCATGCGCATATGGTTCCGGTCGGATTCTTGCATTGACGAAAAACGAAATCGTAGCCAGGACATCAGCTGTAGAGAAGGAGCGTTCCAGTTGGTGCCAAGTCGGCCAAGATTGCTTCGCGGTGCATGTTTAGTGCAACATCCCAGTTTTTGAACATTGCCGCGTTGCTGTGCTGTCTGCTGCAGCAGTGGCGCCAAGTACGGGGGGGCAGTGGGGCTCGTGCCCCCCCCCCCGACGGCTTTACGAGGGGGGGGGGCAGAGCCCCCTCCGGCCCCGGCTGAGGATTTTTAATCTGAGGATTTTTAATGGTGGTGGTGGGGCGCGGTCCCCACCACGCCGCCGACGCCGGGTGACATCGTGAGTTAAAGAAATGCTTTGCATTTAAATCCTACGTAGGAAGGTGGCGGAAATTTCATTGGCGCGCCCCGCGCGCTGGAAGCTGTTGTTATGCGGACGCCGCGACAGAGCGACGCAGGACGAAGGACATACCCGCTGCCATGAGATGCTCCATTTTACATCGCATCTACAGAACTTGTTGAATGTTGCGCACGGTAGATGGCATCACAGACCAATCGCTCCGGCGGAAACACCGGGGCGACGAAGAGGAGAACGGGCGGCGAAGCGCGCGAAGCGAGAGCGCTCGCAGTGCGGACTACTATTACGCCGGACGCCGGGTGCCATCGTGAGTTAAAGAAATGCTCTGCATTTAAAATGGTCTGCCTGTGTTTCACTTTTTATTCTTTAAAATTTACTTATGCACAAAAGAATGAAAGGGGCTCCATAAAGTAACGTGTCATCACCTGGGATAGTTTAAAGAAAACTTTGCAATATTAACTTTATTAACGATAAAGAAAATCTCGCTTACAAGCTCAAGGTTTTATTTTTATTATTTCGCTCAGTATCGTCCACGCGACTTCATATCTCAATATCAGCTTGTGCTATCGTGTATGTCACGAAGGAAATTAATGGAATTATATTTACGTGCATGATAAATAAAAGAAAAACGAATGTATGTCCGGAATGGCTGCACTGACACTGAGTGAGCCAGTTTAGAGTTTTTCTTGAGGACGCTTTGTAAATACGATCTCGTCAAGTCTCGCTCTAATAAACTCGAAGTCGTTTACCATTCAAGTTAAGCGTATTGATTCAACACGTGCGTCGAGATAGTTTAACCTAACGTAAAGTGCGTTCGAAACGCAGTTATAAGCTAACGAGGGCCGGAAAGTTCACCTTAACAGGTTACATGATGCAATAATGACTTGCACCCGAATTGTATGGTTTGGTTCATCGGACTCGGAGCGTTCACGTGGCCTTTTTCAAGCGTGTCTTCACATAATTATTTAAAATACGCATGAAAATCTATTCGATTATCGTTTGGTCGCTATTTTTTGTTGCATGGTGAGCCGCATTTAACAAACAATTCTAAACGTTAGCTAATTCCTGGGATGCGTACCTTTAATAGCTTTAAATTACTCGCATGTTCCAACACGCTTATTCTGGCACAAGATTTTCTAAAATTAGCCTACGTTTTGCGTATTTTCTATCTGTTCTCTGTCATGTTATAACCACGTTGCGCTGTTTTCATGTTAAACTTTCCTTCTTGTTACATAAATTGACATAACACCGCAGTTCTGGTTTCGACTCGCCAGGAAATGTGTTTGGTTTCTAAACAGTCGAGGTTACAACAGGCACGCAGAGTTGCAATGTGTGTACTCGGAAATCTAATAATTGGAGAAACACAGAGAACGTTAGAAACCCGAATGGATGCGGTATTTTTGTCCCAGAATGGAGAAGGTACGAGGGGGCGTCAAAATCGCTCCTTTATTCAGGCTGTGAATTTATGCAGTTAAAAGCCTTCCGGACATTCAAGTGTTTGAGATTTGACAATTCCTCCTTAAAGCGCTACAAAATACATGTTTCAGTGCTCAAGAAATTGTCATCGAATATTTGACGGGACATTCCCTTCAATCGTTCTGCACCGAACACCAATTCTTTCAATTTTTTTGCAGTTCCTGGCTTTGCAGAATGGACAAGTATCTCATAAAGCGACCACGATTGTCTGCTGAATTGCCCAGAAATCCTCCCGGCCTCTGCGATGCAGCCGATGACCATCCAACCCGCCATGGCGGAACCTCTGCGCCCTTCATGGACACTTTGGGTGCCATAAGCGCTGCTACTGCTGACACACCCAGGTCTGCGAGTTTGTCGGCTCCAAATGAAGGAAAGGTCCTGGAATCAGCTTGAAAGAACGGGGGGTGCCACAACTGGAAAACCAAGCACTCATGGGCGTCTGAACAGATTCGGCCGGGGCCCACTAACGGCAACGGTGGACGAGGGTTTCGGAAGAGTTGGCAATCAACCTACAGCTGGCTTTCCTACAATGCACAAACCAGTAAGGTGTATTGTGACATCTGCGTACGTGCTATTGACAAAAAGCTTCCACTCCCGCGTACATTCCGAGACAAAGACTCGCTGATCGCTTTTGTCGAAACTGGCTTCCAGAACTGGAAAAAAAGCTTTGCAAAGTTTAAAAGCCACGAAAATTCGGCATTGCATCGCGCAGCTTCCACAGCTCTGACAGCTTTAAACGTGGGGCTGAATGTGGCATCTGCTCTCTCAGAGTCTAAGCAAAACCAAATGAAGGAAAGCCGTAAAGCTCTGATGGCTATATTGTCATCCATTCGCTTTTTGGCTTTCCAAGGTCTGGCGCTGCGAGGACACGATGATGACGAGGGGAACTTCAAGCAACTCATACTGCTGCGCGAAGCCGATGTGCCGGGACTAGCAGCATGGCTAAATAGAACAGGCTATGAATGGATCTCCGGTGACATCCAGAACGAGATGCTCGAGTTAATAACACACAGCATGCTTCGCTCCCTAATGAAAGAAGTGCACGGGGCAGGGTTTTATGCGGTTATTGCTGATGAAACTTCTGGCATAACTACGCAAGAGCAAGTATCCTTCTGCTTTCGGTATGCTAAGGAAAACTTGGAAGTGTACGAGGTATTCGTTGGATTTTATGCAACTGCGGACACCAGAGCCCGTACTCTTTTTTTATTTTGAAAGATGTGCTTCGTCGATTCAATCTTCGGATTGAGAACTGTCGTGGGCAGCGTTATGATGGGGCTGCAAATGTTTCTGGCAAGAGCGGTGGGCTTCAGGCCCTTGTTCAAGAGATGGAACCAAGAGCTGTGCACTGCCTTGCGCATACACTGAACCTGTCTTTGCAAGATTTGTGCACTAAAATTGACGTCTGTCGGGATTTCGTTAGCTTTTTTACGGACCTCGTCAATTTTGTTAGAACTTCCCCAAAGCGTCTCAGCTGGTTCCAGAAATTTCAGAACGAGGAAAATCCTGCACTCAGACAGTTTTGCAAAACTAGGTGGACGTTAAAGGCGCGCTCTCTTCGATCGGTCTCCGCTAACTACTCCGAACTAACCAGATTCCTTTTTACTCTTTCTTCGGAAGAGAAAGATGACACGGACAAATACCAAATTTGGTGTATATCAAGCTAACGAAACGGCCGCGAGAGCGCCATGAACGTGGCTTGTAAATCATTCTTTTCATGACAAGGTAGTCATGATTTTCATGATATGACCAGCTATTTATATTCGTCATACAGTCATGTTATGTCATAAAAAACTTGGTATAAATCCCATTAACGATACGGCCAGGAGATCACAAAGTCGTAGGCGGCTAGATAGATAGAGAGATAGCTAGATAGATACGCTCAAACTCGCCGAAGTTCGCTAAGAAATGCTTCGCATTTAATAATTGTTACAACGGACACGCACCAGACGCGCGTTAGACGCGCTCCTGGTGTTTCAACAAAAACCGACAAATGAACTCGCCTCGCAAAGCAGCGTCGACGCACATCGACGGCGTTGCAAGAAAGCCTTCGCGTGAAATTTTGGTAGCTTCACTTCACGGCGTGCACCATTTGGGATACCACGAGATATTTTGAAGAGATCTAAACCATCTTCTGCTTTTTTTGCTTGCGTAGACTTCTTATTTTCCCGGGGGGGGGGGGGGGGGGGGAGCAGACCTGGAGTGCGGCTCGAAGCGGCGAAGGGAGGGGGGAGGAAGCGAGGGGGGGGGGGTCGCTATGAGATGACACGTCATCACCCCGCTACAAAGAGGGTACCAGTAATCATCATCATCAGAAGGGGCACCTGCACCAGTGAAGGCCTTTTACATTGTGTCGGCTAACTACGGGGTGTCCCCAAATAAGACGTCCCGGGAATCTATGAACAGTGAACTTCTGCGGTTTGACTCATCCAGTAGAAATTTCTTTGAAGACGTGTGTTACTGGTCGCATTTTTCCAAAAAATATTGCATGACTGTACCATCAGCACAAAAAAAAGCCGGCAGATCCCACTCACTGTGGGAATCGATGTAATGCGAAGCAGCCAGGAAGGAGCAAATCATGTATTACTTAATTTGCATGTCGTGTTTTACATGTTACGACCTGTCATTTGTGTTCGTCATACAGTCACGTCGCGATATACCAATTTTGGTATGTCAAGCTAGCCAACTGGACGCAAGCGCACCATGAGCGTGGCATGTAAATGGCATTGTAGATGACATGCATGCCAAGATTTTCGTGTTACCACCTGCCACTTATGTTTGTCATACAGGCATATCACTCAATACCAAATTTGGTGCATATCATGCTAACGAAACGGCCGCGAGCGTGGCATGCAACCTCTCCTACGGTCCCCCCCCCGTCCTTTCCTCTAGGAACCTGTACGGAGCGGCGCGCACTACAGGTGGTGCAACTTGCATACTCCGCTGGGGGGCGTCACGGTAGTTCCGCGGTATGAAAATGACGGAGCGCGCGCGCCTCATTCTCTCTTTTGTGCAGCGCCGCGATGAGCGCCCGGACCACTGCCGTGAAACGAGAGCGGCGACGTTCTTCCCGCTCAAGCCAGCCATCTCCCCGCAGCTTCGCATCCACACATGGTTCCCTTTAGCGGGAGATGGGGAAGTTTTTTCGTCAGTGTTGTGGTTGTGTCTTGCGTTGTCCGTTTTTAGTGAACGTCAGTGCTAGTGGTGCCTGTGCGACGTAGCGCCGTGACTCAGTGCTGCCCACTGGTCAACGGCTGGCTAGCCGTTGACATAAATCGAACGGCACGGAACGATAAAATTGTGCGCGAATGAATGCGTGAATACACCTTACAGGTTTGTCAAAACAGTATAATTCAGTCCGGGCACTGTGCGGCATTGCATTCGAAACCTCACCGAGTGTTTACTTTATGCCACAGCTACGTAGATATGCGGAAAATTCTCGTTTGCTTGCGTTGTTTGTGAAACGCGGACTGATAGTTCTAGCAATTGTTTTACATTTCCCTAACGCGACCACTCACAAAATCACTCACAAAGAAAGAAAAGGAAACAATGAACATGACTTATCAATGCCAACGCGTGCATAATATCAACAGAGAATTTCAGCCTTTCGCGGAGATATTCAACTAAGAATTCCTACGAATGATATGTCAAATAATGCTGCGGAAAAGAGATGTAAGTTACATTTTGTATTCGTATAAATAGTTGAATTTGTAGCCTACAACAGAGAACTGGGGCTACCGATCCAAGACCATTTTACACTTCAGACTTCACAGTGGTGTTATATACTCTGAGAACACGGAAATAAAAAAAATTATTACAGTTCTTCGATGTCCCTGTAATTCTGCATACATAAGAAAACTGTTGAAGCTTTTCCATATACCAGTCATCCTATACAAATAAATAAAAACAGATACACATGGCTGACAAAATAACAAACTTCGGCAACGGACGATATTTCAGAGCGTATTCCTGAGAACGGTAGCCTTAGATTTCGACATGAAACGTATTTTCTCTAAGTTCTATTTTCTCTAAGTTCGATGAATGAACTCGTTGGCCACAAGATTCAGATCCACTTGCCTAGCCTGCTCTTTGTGGCAGTGGAGCAAGGCGGTATGGTTAAGTCTGGCCTGTCCCATTGTTGAGCGCAGGTAGGTTAAACTCTCTGGAGACACGAGAAAAATCTTTCCGACGAACAGGAAGTCACAGGAATCGTCATGGCGATTTGTAGAAGCTTGACAACTTCTGGAAGGAGCACCCTCAAGGGTTCACCTGCTTTTCCCAAAAGAAAGTCGACCACATCTTGAAATGTGACAAGACTCGTTGCACGTTGCTTTGCTATGTTAAGTAACATATTGCGGTGAAGCTGAAGACGCACAGCATTGAGATCTCCTTTGTAGAACTCGCGTAGATACTTGCCGTCAGTATCACCTGTTACGAACTGCTCGACTTGCTTCATGTGATACCACATTTCTGGCGGAAACCGCGTGCGCAGCGATGCATGCACCGTGTCGATGACTAGACAGAACCACTGCCGGTACAAAGCTTCGGGGGGAATTAAAGTCATGTGCGCGCGACCCTTCATCATACCGACGTGGTGCCTGCACCGGTCTCTTCGAAACTCTTGGGGCCCCAATGTCCATTTCGCGCGCTTCATCAGACACATCCGCCCAAAAACTGGAAAAGTCGTCGCGTAGTTGACCGATGCTCTCTTCAACAGCCTTAACTAAATGCTGTGCACGGGTGAACTGTAGGCTCTTCTTTTGGAGAGCGGAGTTGAGACTTTCAACCTCTCAAAGACAAGAAGCATGAGCCTCAGTAGAAAATAGGTGTCGAACTTTTGAGGCGTTTTTGCGTAACCGCTCGCTTTGGCGCCCGTGTCATCTTTCTCTTCCGAAGAAAGAGTAAAAAGGAATCTGGTTAGTTCGGAGTAGTTAGCGGAGACCGATCGAAGAGAGCGCGCCTTTAACGTCCACCTAGTTTTGCAAAACTGTCTGAGTGCAGGATTTTCCTCGTTCTGAAATTTCTGGAACCAGCTGAGACGCTTTGGGGAAGTTCTAACAAAACTGACGAGGTCCGTAAAAAAGCTAACGAAATCCCGACAGACGTCAATTTTAGTGCACAAATCTTGCAAAGACAGGTTCAGTGTATGCGCAAGGCAGTGCACAGCTCTTGGTTCCATCTCTTGAACAAGGGCCTGAAGCCCACCGCTCTTGCCAGAAACATTTGCAGCCCCATCATAACGCTGCCCACGACAGTTCTCAATCCGAAGATTGAATCGACGAAGCACATCTTTCAAAATAAAAAAAGAGTACGGGCTCTGGTGTCCGCAGTTGCATAAAATCCAACGAATACCTCGTACACTTCCAAGTTTTCCTTAGCATACCGAAAGCAGAAGGATACTTGCTCTTGCGTAGTTATGCCAGAAGTTTCATCAGCAATAACCGCATAAAACCCTGCCCCGTGCACTTCTTTCATTAGGGAGCGAAGCATGCTGTGTGTTATTAACTCGAGCATCTCGTTCTGGATGTCACCGGAGATCCATTTATAGCCTGTTCAATTTAGCCATGCTGCTAGTCCCGGCACATCGGCTTCGCGCAGCAGTATGAGTTGCTTGAAGTTCCCCTCGTCATCATCGTGTCCTCGCAGCGCCAGACCTTGGAAAGCCAAAAAGCGAATGGATGACAATATAGCCATCAGAGCTTTACGGCTTTCCTTCATTTGGTTTTGCTTAGACTCTGAGAGAGCAGATGCCACATTCAGCCCCACGTTTAAAGCTGTCAGAGCTGTGGAAGCTGCGCGATGCAATGCCGAATTTTCGTGGCTTTTAAACTTTGCAAAGCTTTTTTTCCAGTTCTGGAAGCCAGTTTCGACAAAAGCGATCAGCGAGTCTTTGTCTCGGAATGTACGCGGGAGTGGAAGCTTTTTGTCAATAGCACGTACGCAGATGTCACAATACACCTTACTGGTTTGTGCATTGTAGGAAAGCCAGCTGTAGGTTGATTGCCAACTCTTCCGAAACCCTCGTCCACCGTTGCCGTTAGTGGGCCCCGGCCGAATCTGTTCAGACGCCCATGAGTGCTTGGTTTTCCAGTTGTGGCACCCCCGTTCTTTCAAGCTGATTCCAGGACCTTTCCTTCATTTGGAGCCGACAAACTCGCAGACCTGGGTGTGTCAGCAGTAGCAGCGCTTATGGCACCCAAAGTGTCCATGAAGGGCGCAGAGGTTCCGCCATGGCGGGTTGGATGGTCATCGGCTGCATCGCAGAGGCCGGGAGGATTTCTGGGCAATTCAGCAGACAATCGTGGTCGCTTTATGAGATACTTGTCCATTCTGCAAAGCCAGGAACTGCAAAAAAAATTGAAAGAATTGGTGTTCGGTGCAGAACGATTGAAGGGAATGTCCCGTCAAATATTCGATGACAATTTCTTGAGCACTGAAACATGTATTTTGTAGCGCTTTAAGGAGGAATTGTCAAATCTCAAACACTTGAATGTCCGGAAGGCTTTTAACTGCATAAATTCACAGCCTGAATAAAGGAGCGATTTTGACGCCCCTCGTACCTTCTCCATTCTGGGACAAAAATACCGCATCCATTCGGGTTTCTAACGTTCTCTGTGTTTCTCCAATTATTAGATTTCCGAGTACACACATTGCAACTCTGCGTGCCTGTTGTAACCTCGACTGTTTAGAAACCAAACACATTTCCTGGCGAGTCGAAACCAGAACTGCGGTGTTATGTCAATTTATGTAACAAGAAGGAAAGTTTAACATGAAAACAGCGCAACGTGGTTATAACATGACAGAGAACAGATAGAAAATACGCAAAACGTAGGCTAATTTTAGAAAATCTTGTGCCAGAATAAGCGTGTTGGAACATGCGAGTAATTTAAAGCTATTAAAGGTACGCATCCCAGGAATTAGCTAACGTTTAGAATTGTTTGTTAAATGCGGCTCACCATGCAACAAAAAATAGCGACCAAACGATAATCGAATAGATTTTCATGCGTATTTTAAATAATTATGTGAAGACACGCTTGAAAAAGGCCACGTGAACGCTCCGAGTCCGATGAACCAAACCATACAATTCGGGTACAAGTCATTATTGCATCATGTAACCTGTTAAGGTGAACTTTCCCGCCCTCGTTAGCTTATAACTGCGTTTCGAACGCACTTTACGTTAGGTTAAACTATCTCGACGCACGTGTTGAATCAATACGCTTAACTTGAATGGTAAACGACTTCGAGTTTATTAGAGCGAGACTTGACGAGATCGTATTTACAAAGCGTCCTCAAGAAAAACTCTAAACTGGCTCACTCAGTGTCAGTGCAGCCATTCCGGACATACATTCGTTTTTCTTTTATTTATCATGCACGTAAATATAATTCCATTAATTTCCTTCGTGACATACACGATAGCACAAGCTGATATTGAGATATGAAGTCGCGTGGACGATACTGAGCGAAATAATAAAAATAAAACCTTGAGCTTGTAAGCGAGATTTTCTTTATCGTTAATAAAGTTAATATTGCAAAGTTTTCTTTAAACTATCCCAGGTGATGACACGTTACTTTATGGAGCCCCTTTCATTCTTTTGTGCATAAGTAAATTTTAAAGAATAAAAAAGTGAAACACAGGCAGACCATTTTAAATGCAGAGCATTTCTTTAACTCACGATGGCACCCGGCGTCCGGCGTAATAGTAGTCCGCACTGCGAGCGCTCTCGCTTCGCGCGCTTCGCCGCCCGTTCTCCTCTTCGTCGCCCCGGTGTTTCCGCCGGAGCGATTGGTCTGTGATGCCATCTACCGTGCGCAACATTCAACAAGTTCTGTAGATGCGATGTAAAATGGAGCATCTCATGGCGGCGGGTATGTCCTTCGTCCTGCGTCGCTCTGTCGCGGCGTCCGCATAACAACAGCTTCCAGCGCGCGGGGCGCGCCAATGAAATTTCCGCCACCTTCCTACGTAGGATTTAAATGGAAAGCATTTCTTTAACTCACGATGTCACCCGGCGTCGGCGGCGTGGTGGGGACCGCGCCCCACCACCACCATTAAAAATCCTCAGATTAAAAATCCTCAGCCGGGGCCGGAGGGGGCTCTGCCCCCCCCCCCCTCGTAAAGCCGTCGGGGGGGGGGGGGGCACGAGCCCCACTGCCCCCCCCCCGTACTTGGCGCCACTGCTGCAGCAGACAGCACAGCAACGCGGCAATGTTCAAAAACTGGGATGTTGCACTAAACATGCACCGCGAAGCAATCTTGGCCGACTTGGCACCAACTGGAACGCTCCTTCTCTACAGCTGATGTCCTGGCTACGATTTCGTTTTTCGTCAATGCAAGAATCCGACCGGAACCATATGCGCATGCGTACTCGTTTTAAGCATTTACATATAAATAAATGTCACCACCAGCCATTTGCAACATCACGTGCAAGGAATGCACCAATGAGAGACGTGGATGACGGAGAAAAGGAGGAGTAAGCGAGAGAGTGAGGAGGACGGCGCAGAGAACAATGAGTGTCGCTACCTTGACAACTTTTAGATGCGAAGCATCTTATGCTCGGGGCTGTGTCCGTCCCTCCCGCGTCCCGCGTCGGTCACTTTCATGAAGTAGGGAACCACCCACTATGTGAACCAGACACTGTAGTACAATAAGGCCGTCAACTACCACCACAGTCACCAGTGTCATAGGCGAGATCACAGAGTGGCTGCTTAGCAATGGCTAGGCATGTGGTGAGTGCAAGCAAAGAATAACACGCACTACCGGTGGTTTCTGTCGCCCACGTTGACTCCATTCCTTGATCTTGCTTGCATGTGCTTGCGGAGGCTTTGTCCGTCCCTCCTTCCTACGCCCCCAAACCCCCTCTCTCTCCTCTCCTACGATCCCCCCTTTCTCTCCTGTAGGAATCCTCTACTCTACGGAGCGGCGCCAGCGTCCCGCTGACTCCATTACTTGATTGTGCTTGCGGGGGCTTTGTCCGTCCCTCCTTCCCGCGTCCCACACACCCACAGCGCATGCGCGTCCCCCCCCCCCTCTCTCTCTCCGCTCCTACACTCCCCCCTTTCTCTCCTCTAGAAATCCTCTACTGTATGGAGCGGCGCCTGCGTCCCGTTGACTGCATTTCGTGATCGCGCTTGCATGTGCCTGCGGGGGGCTTTGTCCGTCCCTCCTTCCCGCGTCCCACACCCCCATAGCGCATGCGCGTCTCCTCCCCCCTCTCGCTCCTACGGTCGCTCCCGTTCTCTCCTCTAGGAATCCTCTACTCTACGGAGCGGCGCGCACGACAGGTGGTGCGACAGCTGCATACTCCGCTGGGGGGGGGCACGGTAGTTTTGCGGTATGAAAATGACTCAGCCGTGCACAGAGGGTCTGTTCTTCGGAGGATAAACGGGCAGATGAGGAACAGAAGATCAGATGCGACCTCCTAAACAACGGCTACTCTAAAGCTTTCATTGCGAGGGTTGCAGGCCGCCAGGCCCGTTCCACCCGACCCCTTCAAGAGGGCACTGACCCGTCGCCTCCAAAGCATGGGCGCGTCGCATTCCCTACGTCAAGGGCACCAGCGAAGCGCTCGCACGTGTTCTCTCGAAGCAGGGAATAAAAGTGGCGCATAAGCCAACGTCTACTCTCGGCCGCTTCTTCCCGCGCCCAAAAGACAGGCCACCTAAAGAGAAAGCGCAAGGAGTGGTCTACTCTATCCCTTGTGCGGATTGTGGCGCGTCGTACGTGGGCGAGACAAAAAACCTTTCAGAGAGGCTGCGACAGCACCGGAACGACGTCCGCAAGTTTGACCGACAAAGGAGCGCGCTGGCAGAGCACAGCGAGGTCAACGACCACCGCATCGCCTTTAACAACTCCCGCGTCGTCGACTGTGAAATCAGCTTCCACAAGCGGCTTTTCGTGGAGTCGTGGCATATTCAGGCAACTCCTGGAAACTTGAACCGGTCGGCTGGCGCGCTCCCGAGTGTCTACTACAATGGACTACGGCACGTCGGTGAAAACAAGCGTCACCCCCCCGCCTTGAGAAGAAGGCGCCAAAAACTCTGTTGATCCCTGGTGCCACTCAGTCACCCCTGAAGAAGGGTCCGAGCTGGACCCGAAACGTCGGGACTCTTCATTTTAAAGTAAAACTTTGTTGTTACTTTAATTGAACAAGTTGGTTGGTGTCCATTTCCCAAAGTTATTTCCTTCCCAACCAGAGAGAAGTCTCTCAAATGTTCACCTTTAAAAGAAAATGACTAAGCGCGCACGCCTCATTCTTTCTCCTGTGCAGCGGCGCGATGATCGCCCGGGCCGCTGCCGCGGAACGAGAGCGGCGACGTTTCTCCCGCTCAAGCCAGCCATCTCCCCGCTGCTTCGCATCCACACATGGTTCCCTTTAGCGGGAGATGGGGAAATTTCTCATCTAGGAACCTCAGTCCAAGTCACAACCACATGGCATCTGGTGGAGGTGCTGCTCGTTCATGTTCCGGACGCCCCCGTCAAGCCGTGAACCCAGCCCAAGTCGAAAGGAAGACGTTGACGCCAACCCTGAGCAGCGAGCATGCCGAAGGCAACAAGGTCTACCACCAGAGTACGGGCCTTGAAAAGACCTGGAAAACCAGGACCCTGACCTCGACCGCAGCGACGATGACAGCCCCGGTGCCGCCTGCACCCATCCTGTTCCGGCAACTCAAGGTAAGCGATTGAAGACCCGGGAAGCTGGCTCGAAGCATACGATCGAGTCCCCGTTTTCAATACCTGAACCAGCGAAGACAAGCTTCGACATCCACCGGCGTCTTGGGCTTCGCCTTGCAAGACGCCGCTCGTACCTGGTTCGAGAACCAAGAACGAACCTTCAAAACGTGGGAGATATTTCGCACCAGGTTCCTCGCTACATTCATGAGTGTCATCCGCAAGGAGACGGCCGAAGCGCTGCTTGACACCCGTTCGCAGCTCCCGAACGAAAACGTGGCGCTCTTCACAGAAGAGATGACCGGACTCTACCGCCATGCCGACCCCGAAATGCCTGAAGACAAAAAGGTTCGCTCGCTCATGCGATGAGTGAAGCAAGAGCTCTTCGCGGGTCTGATACGGAACCCACCGAGCACTGTCCAGGAATTCATCTCCGAAGCGATGAGAATTGAAAAGACGCTGGAGATGCGAACCCGAAAATTCAATCGCCGATCGACGTTAGGGTACGCAGACGTTCAACCACTCTGGTCCGACGACCTGCGTGAAACGATGCGAGCGATCGTGCGGGAGTAACTGCGCATGTTACCCTCGCCCCAGCCTCAAGTAAACTCGATCACCGACATTGTTCGTGAACAAGTTCAGCAAGCGTTAGGAATTCCCGAACCACCGCAGCCTCATCCGGAGGCTATGACCTAGGCTGCCGCAGTCAGCCGTCCCTTTCCCGCTCCGCGAGAACGTCAAGACACCGCATCACCGCAGTTCCTTCGCCAGACGCCGCCACCACCACCACCACCGACGCCCTACCTTCCTCCTGTCGGCCAGCGCTACGCGCCAAGGAAAACCGACGTTTGGCACGCCCCTGACAACCGTCTTAAACACTTCGTAGCGCAGGAAAAAGACACAAAGAAACGACACCAGACAACATACGAGCGCTATAACGCTCGTTTGTTGTCTGGTGTCGTTTCTTGTTGTCTGTTTTTCCTGCGCTACGAAGTGTTTAAGATGATCAACCAGCAGGCCCAATTCGCCACAATCCTGACAACCGCCCGCTCTGCTACCACCGCGGGGTTTCCCCGTCCGCTGCGTCAAAAAGACCTGCGCCGCAGTTTTCTCGGCTTGGCATCTTACTTCGGGCGCTTCATACGTGGCTTCGCGGAGCTTGCGTCCCCGCTCCACCAAATGCTCGCACGTAACGCGCCTTTCGTCTGGTGTGAAGACTGTGGTAGGGCTTTCCTGGCGTTCAAGCAAGCCCTGACATTCGATCCGGTACTATGCCACTTCGTTCCATACGCACCCACCATCCTTCACACTGACGCGAGCAGCCATGGTCTTGGTGCCATTCTTCTGCAACGTGACACCACCGCACGTGAACGAGTCGTCACTTACACCAGGCATGCTCTGACTGCTGCAGAGAAGAATTACAAAATAACAGAGCAGGAGTGTCTAGCTGTTGTTTGCGCAGTACAAAAATTTCGCCCATATCTCCACGGTTGCCAATTTTCAGTCGTTACCGACCACAACTGACTGTGCTGGCTTTCGGCGCTAAGAAACTTATCGGGTCGCCTTAGTCTCTGGGTACTTCGCTTGCAGGAGTACGATTTCGACGTCACCTACAGGCCTGGAAAGAAGCATCAAGACGGTGAATCCCTCTCTTGTTGCCCACTGCCCCGCCATGATAACTCACCACCGCCACTTGCCACCGCGACTGCTTTACCCATCTCAGCGCTCAGTTGGCTGAGATCCGGCAGCCCATCTCTTCTTGCGTCGCATCAACACGTCGACCCTTACTGCCGCTCTATTCTAGCACGCTAGGAAGGCGCTTCCGTCCTTCCGAACGCCCGACTTCGTCGACCACTTAACCAATTTAAGGTTGTTCACAGTGGTGCGTTACATCGCTACGTTTATCACGTCGATGGCAACAAATAGGTCCCAGTTATACCAAGTTCTCTGCAACGTGAGGTTCTTCAAACGACGGAAAGTCCGTAAAGAGCCTGGATGACTTCTGGTCGCAGTGCTGAAGGCACTACGAGAAGGTAGTTGGCTCGAAGTGCCGGGAAATTCTTCTTTATGAGAACGCCGTTTCGCAAGAAAAACGACGCCAGTCCTCTCTTGAATACCTTCGGAACGATGGCAGTCTCGCCTTCGAGGTACTCCACACGGCCCCTGAGTTCCCTGTCGGCTCGCTGCCGTTCGGCGAAGTCGTTCGGCACTTATGGTTCCTTAGAAGAAGTCATCTTCCTGGTCGTCCTGCGGCGGTGGGTCGACGGGGGGCGCGAGACAAGCAGTCGGCGTCAGAGTGTTATCGTCCGGACTTGTAAACGACTGTAACGTCGAATTCTTGAAGCCTTAAACTGCATCTTGTGAGACGACCTGAAGGGTCCTTCAAGTTAGCTAGCCAACACAAGGCGTGGTGGTCGCTCACAACTTTGAAGGGCCTGCCTTAGAGGTAGGGGCGAAACTTAGACGTAGCCCAGATGATGGCGAGGCACTCCTTTTCCGTTGTGGAATAGTTGGCCTCTGCCTTGGATAGCGACCGGCTAGCATAACTGATAACCCTTTCCAGTCTGTCCGTCCTCTGCACAAGGACGGCGCCAAGGCCTACGCTGCTTGCGTTGGTGTGCACTTCCAATTCGGCGTGTTCGTCGAAATGCGCAAGTAACGGATTCCTTTGCAGGTATCGTTTTAGTTCATGAAATGCTTCCTCCTGCGGCGTTTCCCACTTGAACTCGACGTCGGTCCTGGTAGGGTTAGTGAGTGGCTCGGCGATGCGGGCAACGTTTTTGACGAACCGCCTGTAGTAGGCGCACAGGCCGAGAAATCGGCGCACGGCCTTCTTGTCGGCAGGTGGCGGGGACGTAGCGATGGCGGCTGTCTTCTGCGGGTCGGGGCGTACTCCGGACTTGCTTATCACGTGGCCCAAGAACAAAAGTTCCTCGTACGCGAAGCAGCACTTTCCTGGCTTCAGGGTGAGTCCGGAGGTCTTGCTTGCTTGAAGAACAGCTGCAAGGCACCGGAGGTGTTCGTCGAAGTTTGAGGAAAACGCAGCATCGTCCAAGCACACAAAGCAAGTCTGCCACTTCAAGTCAGTCAGTACGGTATCCATAACGCGTTGGAAGGTCGTGGGGGCCGAGCAAAGACCAAAAGCCATGACCTTGAAATCGAACAGGCTGTCTGGTGTTATAAAGGCTGTCTTTTCTCGGTCTCTCTCGTCGAATTCGATTTGCCAGTAGCCTGTCTTGAGGCCCATCGACGAAAAGTACTTCGCGTTGTGAAGTCAATCCAGGGCGTCGCCTATCCGTGGGAGGGAGTATACGTCCTTCGTGGGAGGGGGGTGCACGTCCTTCTTCGTGATGTTCTTCAGGCGACGATAGTCGACACAGAAACGTAGCGTTCTGTGCTTCTTCTTCAACACCGCGGGAGACGCCCAGGGACTCTTGGACGGCTGGATTATGTCATCGCGTAGCATTTCTTCGACTTGTTTCTTCACGGCTTCGCGTCCTCGCGTCGAAACTCGATACAGACTCTGGCGGATTGGTAAGGCACTTTCTTCTTTTTTGATACGATTTTTCGCAAGTTGGGTCTGTCGAATTGTTGACGACGACGAGAAGCAGTCCTTGAATCGCAAGAGCTGAGTTTTGAGCTGGTGTCGCTTGTGCTTCGGGAAGCTCGGGTTGACGTCGAAATCTGTTTGGGGATGTAGATTCTTCGGAGCAGGTTTGATAGCATCGGAGAGGGCGAAATCATTGCTGGTGTCCACCAATTTCCCGATGTTGGGGACAGCTGTACCAGTGTTAAGGTGCCTATATTCGTGGCTGAAGTTAGTCAGCAGTACCTTTGCTTTGCCATCACTCAACTCGGCGATGCCTCTTGCGACGCAAATTTGACGGTTCACAAGCAGGCGGTGGTCGCCCTCGATGACGCCTTCAAGGTTAGCGGGTATTTCAGTGCCGACGGAAATGACGACGCTGGATAGACGCGGAACGGTGACCTGCTTGCTCTTCTATTACATTCAATGCATGGTTCCCCGGCCTCGTGTGGGCGGCAATGCTTTTTCTGAAGTTTGTGTTATCAACTCAGACCTGAGGTCGATGACGGCGCGATGACGGTCTTAGCCCGGCCGTGAAGTTTTGACTTGAGGGCTCTGTCCGGCTTGCGGCATGTTGTTCAGGTTTTGTCGTGGCGTCGTCGTCGGCGTCGGGTCTTCGGTAGTTCGTCGTACAGCAACCGCACCTCCATCGGTTGCTGCCCTTAGTTTTCTGGATGTGGGCTCACTGAACAGCCCTGGTTGGGGCTGCTGTATTGCTGTCGTAGATGAGGGGACCGGTAGGGTCCAGGCGATGGCGAAAGTGACGAATGTGGAGGTGTTCGTTCAGTGGTGGTCAAGTAGTCGGCGGTGTCGCGTGGCCGCTCGCTTTGCTGTGGGGGGCGGTGCGTTGACGGCGAAGACGCGTAGCCCATCTGGCGGTGCTGGCAGCGGCGGTATATGTGGGGAGCTTCTCTGCAATGGTAGTAGACTGGGCGGTTGTCAGGCGCGCGCCACACGTCGGTCTTCCTCGGAGCATAGCGCTGGCCGCCACGTGGGTGGTATTAAAGCCCCCCATGGAGGAAGGAATCCTAAGGAGAGGCCCTGACGTCATATTCGTGAAGCCTTCACATCGCAAACACATGTATCGCCTCCTAGCGAAGGAGCAGCTAAACACTTCGCGATTTCCGCCGTGTCGTGAGCGAGCGCATGCGCGCCTCGGGGGAGTCGCGAAACTTGCAGATAGGAAGCGGCGCCGGCGGCGCCGTGGATTCTGATGTATTGCTCCTTCTGTGCGTGTTTTTAGGAATGCTACGCAATGCCCAGCTGTTGCGTATGCTCGGTGCAAATCGCGTGCACTGCGGAAAGTACCGGGTGTCACTTTTCACGTACGTTCGCTTCATTGCTGGTCATTATAATGCATTGTATTTGCGTGCGAAACTCTCGGCTGTACGCTCTGTTGGTTCTTACTCACTGTGTTAACTCCGAACACACGTGAATTTTTGTTTTTGGCGTCTGACGCGCCGTACATAACATGAGCCGAAGGCATCATATCGCGTTTTTAGAGGTTGTGTCGTACATACGGAAGGGCAATAAATTTTTGTTGTTATCGGACTACGCGTGCTGTATGTATTGTGCGGTGTGCGCTCGCTGCGTGCTAGTTGTGTGCGCACTGGAGTTACAACCATTACGTGCACAATCGCGTATACAATACAGCGGTGTCCTTTTTACGGCGTGAAGTTACGTCAAATGCTTGGTAGACGTTGCGCCGAATAGCTGCTAAGCAATTCGGGCTACGAGAAAGGAAAAGAAAGGCCTTACGCCCAGCAGAACGCGTAAGTCACTGCCGGGTGAGTTCGAATACGATGATGCAGGGGCTCAATGTTCGGCACGTACCGGTACTTTCTGTGCTGTTGCACAAAAACGCTCCACGAAGAATCGCAGCACGCAGCGCTCGGGCCTGCCCACGGAACAAGAATTCTTGAGGATAAACTGCGCTCGCTCGGGCGTCCTAATAAAGTCACGAAATCGGGCACAGCACTGACGCGCCCTCTATCGTGAGATTCCGCTAGCGGAGAAGGAAAAAGCCCCGCGCCGCTCTCAGAGCGCTCTCCGACGAAGCTCGTCGGTTCAAGGCCATTCGGCGCCGATTCGCCGTTCGCGTTTCGCGTTAGCATGGGTGTTTTTGTGCGTCCTCGCCAGCTCCAAATTTTAACGCGACAGCGTTGAAGAGCTCGTTTCGCAGAACTGCCGGCGTCGACGTCGTTGGTTGTGAGCGAAAAATCAGCGTTGTCTGTGACCAAAAAATCGAGAGATGCAAATAAAATAAGAACTACAGGCACAGAACACCGCATTATGGCTTTCAACTTCGCCGACGCCGGTGCCTCTTTCTTAATAGTTCAATGCAGTGAACTCATGGGAAGAGGATGTTACAGGGCACACAATCTCAATTTCTTCACCCTTGCAAGCAGCGGGCATGTTTGTACCACCGAAGTATCTGTCCTCGCATGCGCTTTCCGCCTTACACGACAGGTCCAGTTCGTTCTTTCTTTTTTTTCGAACAGCAGACAAGTAGCTGGGACGGCGCGGAAAGATTGAAGGCACGGCGTCTGGTAACAACACTGGCCGTTTCGGTTTGTCCAGGAGAACTTCGCCGCCAAACTCGCCACAATAGCGCCGCTTGTCTACGTCGCTGTTCGAGAAGTGCTTCCGAGAAGTGTACGAGACGTCAGCTCTCGGTCTTTCCTCGCACAAAACATTTACGCCGCATTCTGAAGAAACACTGGTCAGAATCTGGAAAGCACTCTCCTTTGTCGCGGCGTGAAAAGCGCGCGCGCAAACACCGAGGAGTCGGCGCCGCCGGCGCAACGCGCGGAAGCCACTGAACGCACTCGAGACACGGAAAGCCTGCAATGCGCGGCAGCTTCTCCGGAACTTTCCGTCCCAAGGCCACCTACGCATGCGCGCGCACAACATGCGAGCGAGGAGAGAGGGACGCGTGCCTGCGGGAGACGTCGTCTGCTCAGGGGCCTCGTTTCAAGCGCTGTGCGGTCTTTAATTCTGGTAATATCAATTAGTAACTGCAGCAAAAATATCTCTCGCATCTACCGATTGATGTTACAGAGAGAAATCTGAAAAAAAAATTTCAGTGTACGAGGCGCTATCATAATTTTTATGCGTCGCGTCCATAGAAGCGCATGTAAAAGATGGCAACACGCCGAAAGCGTCATCTGTCGAGCTTCGGCGGAAGCCGCATATTCCTCCGTGACGCTATCGCGTCGCCCTCGCGCGCTGCCGCGGCGTGGAAGTTTCTCCTCCTCAAATACTTCTTTCTCCGTGCGCCTGCCACGCACGAACAGCCTGATAAACGTGTGCTCGAAACATTTGACTGCATTCAAACTGCACAATACGCGCTAAGTTTACGCCGGGGCTACAAATCCGCGCAGAAGCAAACCTGTGCGGAGAGCACGCCGCGGGGCGTCTGCTGTTTTGTTTGCCCCATACCGGTTTGTTTGCCCCATAAATTTGACGTCACTTCCGCCACACTTCTCGCAATGCATTGGAATACGATAGGGCTTCTCCTGAGCTTTTCCTTCCTCCATGAAAACCCCTGCAACCGTTCGCAAAGTAGCGACACTTTTCTCCTCCGCTCTCGTTTCTCCTCGGTCTCCTCTCCTTCTCACTATCTCTCCGAACGTGAAGCCACCTGCCTTGCTCCTGCGTAGCAGACACCCTTTCGCGGAGAGATTGCTTGCTTGCCAGGCAGGGCGCTGAGAGCATTCGCGTCAGCCGTCTAACTCATCCTAAAATTATCTATGCGGGTGTAACGGGCCCACGACATCTCTGTGCAGTGCCTCATGGGGTATAAAATAAGTGCAGAGAGCATTCTCAGTGACTGTCAGTGGAAGCAACAGCTCGCGTTGACGCTGTGGACGCGGGACGGCGATAACGCCGACGGCCAATTTTAGCGTTTCACGAGGCATCTAACGCTTTCGCCTTAATATTGCGCCAGAAGGCGTACATCATTTATAGTTGATACATTTGTTGGGACGCGTGTACGCGCGGGAGAAGAAGACACGACCGCGCGGCGTGGATCCCAAACATCGACTGTTTATTCAGGTTCTCTGGAGGTTCCGGAGAGCAGCGGAGGGTGGCGCTGCCTGGCGGCTTGGCTTGGCTTGGCTGCCGCCACAGCACTCCCCCCCTAGTGAGTTGCCGAACGGAGTTAAAGGTCCAGGCGAGTGGGTGCTCTTGATAGCCGCCCACTGTGCGTCAGCCGGGAGGGCACCTCGTGGACTTGGGCTGGCATTGAAGCTGGGGGTCCTGGCGATGATTCCCTTAGTGGAGGCAACACGGCGTCGTCACGGTCCATGTGTGCTGGCTTGATGCGGTCCAACGACACGACCTCCTCACGGCCGTTTCTCTTGATTGTGAATTGCTTGTTGCCACGGCGGAGGACTTGAAACGGCCCATCATAGGGTGGCTGAAGAGGTCGCCGAACCGCGTCGTGTCGTACAAACCAGTGCTGGGCAGTATCGAAGATACATGTATCTTAGATACTATCTTAGATACTCTTTGGGTATCTTGTATCTGTATCGCGATACGTCTCGCAAGACGAGTATCTGTATCTGTATTTCCGATACATTCAATAATGTATCGTGTATCTTAAGATACAAGATACTGCTGTAGAAACACCACCGTGCGAAACAATAAACGTCGACCTGAATTCCGGTTCTCAAGGTGATATTGCTGCCACTAATAGCTACTTTAATAAAACTAACGACAGAGACATTCTTGTATACTTCCGCCAAAGCGCTCCAGCGAGCAACGGCGATGAGCTCGGTGTGTCCCTATTGGTGGAGCAGAGTCACGTGATGGCGCTCGAGCCATCTTGACAAAAATAAGCGCGCGAGCGTCTACACGCAGCCTACCTTTTCTTTTTATTTGTTTCGGTACCATGGCACTTGTTCGTAGCCACGGTACTGTGCTGCGTACTCTAATGCGTGCGGCGTCTTTCACTCAAATTCTGGTTCCGTTATAGCGTCGTTATCGAAGTTTGTTTTGCGTGGTGCTTCGTTGCAAAGTCTCAAGAATGCAAGAATGGGGCTGCTTTGCGTCTGCCGGTTTTCATTCATCAGCGATTTAAAAGATCTCGGGGATGTAAGCCTGACTTACATACGGTGAGAGTGACTTACATGCGAATGAGAGTCTAACAACCATCGCGCTATCGGTGCCGATGTTAGATGCAATAGAACAAGCATTTACGTCACACGAAATATTTTGATGTACTTTGTCTTCGTTCTTCCTCCTGAATTATTTGAGAAGTTCTCTTAATGATAATTTGAATGTGCGCCCCAGTGCTCCCTTTACTGTCCCCCATTTGCATCTCATATACACATTACGTGGGCCTCCGTATAGTTTTCGCCCGTCTGTTTATGGTAATATGACTTGTGTAACCTGCTGCTAAAATACGTTCTCTACTTTATTCTAATTTTTAACTGTCTGCGAACGTGGTTTTATTTCATATTTTGCGGGCTTTCTTTAAAATTCCGAAAATATTCCCCACAGAGCATGTACGCCGCCAAAAAAAAAATTGGATCGGTGGTTTTTAAATGCGCTCTACGATGTGTCGAAGCGCAGTTGGCCCTAAAGTGAATATTAAAAATTTCGCATAATTGACCATATTTAATTAACCACTTAAGCTCAATATAAAAAATACCATAACGAGATGTACATGACAGTAAACCATAAATCTTTGATTTCATTCAGCGGTGGTTAACCACTTGATTTTTTTTAATATTTAGTTATACTTACGGGAAATAACCTGTATACTTATTCACTTTGGTTACTTAATATGGAACCGCCTAGCTATTTGACTTAGATATATTCGCCATCATTTTCTTTGGGTCACCATAAAGTATTCTTATTGTTACAAATCTGCAGGTAAGCAGAGATAGAAATGGCAATGGTGAATAGCAGTGGTATACTGCCGGCGCTCTGTGCCACTACGATTCGTCTGAGACGTTTCTGAGAGGGGCAAATTCTCTCGGCGAAGAAATGGTATAAGATTGCACATTAGTGCATATGTTGTTTGCGAACGCCTTACGCCAGAAGATAAGTGGAATATGAAAAATCATTGCAGTTTTGTGTCCTCAATGCATTGTGAGTGCTGACTATGCAGTTCATCGTCTTCACACGATGCGTCACAAATAATACCGCTACCAATGTTGTTACTGCTCTACACATGTTGGTTGATGCGGTATTTGGAAAACGGTAATATGCTTGCGGACAAGGCAAGACTGCACTGTGGTATTTGGATCATTGGGCGGAGGCATCTTAATAATGTTCTTGCAAGTAAATGGCAACCCGCCAGTTGGTCGCCAAGTAGAGCAGCGACACCCATCAATTACAAAATTGTCAAGCAAAAACCACTGACAGCGGAGCGGTTAATGAGCTGTCATTTTAAGCAGCCGAACAAATCCCAGTAAATTGTTTCGGAATGAAACTAATATGCCTTGAGCAAGAATGACAAATCTTGTGATACAAACAGGTATTTCATTAAAATTAAACCAAGTTGGTCGCAGTTAAGAAATTTTCAAGTAAACACGGCTGTACATATGCCTTTCGTGCTTCATTGTATAGCTAATTTGCGAATGTATCGAAGTATCTTAAGATACAATCCGGAAGTATCGTATCGGATACATTTATTTCGGAAGTATCTTGTATCTGTATCTCAAATACTTCTTGCTCGAGTATCTTGTATCGTATCGCGATACAATTTCAAAGTATCTTTGCCCAGCCCTGGTACAAACACATATGGGCACGATGTGAGCTGTGGGTCGACGTGCACCACACGCGACCCTGGGGGGCCGTGGAGGTACCGCCCGCAGTTTGCTCATGACGTTGCGTAGGCGAAGTGCATAGTCGCTGCAAGCTATGGATGCCTCCTCTGAGCCGCGCGCAAAGAGCTCTCCCGGCAGCCTGAGTGTCGTGCCGTAGACCAGCTCAGCGGCGCTGCAGCCAATGTCCTCTTTCAAGGTGGACCTTATACCCAAAAGAACGAGTGGGAGGGAGTGCTCCATGGCGTCGATCGCTTGAAAAAGGCGGTAAGCCTCGTCCGGGTCACCACTGTTGGGACGCGTGTACGCGCGGGAGAAGAAGACACGACCGCGCGGCGTGGATCCCAAACATCGACTGTTTATTCAGGTTCTCTGGAGGTTCCGGAGAGCAGCGGAGGGTGGCGCTGCCTGGCGGCTTGGCTTGGCTTGGCTGCCGCCACACATTCGAACAGCTGTGCTTGTTTGGTTAAGTGTTTAGACACACCAACCATATTTCGCAAATGCGCCTTGTGGACGTATATGACATACGAACTATATCGCTGAAAGAACGAGCAAGCGAATGAATTAACTGGCGTGCCACCGTAAGCGATTCCTGCGCGACAGCACCACTGCTGTCGGTGCATTAGCGGTGCGGTCGAGCGATGGGGAACTGTCTCCGAACTCGATAAGCGGCGCGGTGTCAAAAGGGATACCGGCCGTCGCGCCATTCTCTAGAAGCGCCTGTTGTCGTTCACAGCTGCCGCTTGGGGCAGCTTCTCGTGAAATGGCTGAGCCGCTTGCGGCTAGCGGTACAGGCGCGTGCTCGAAGTGAGCTTGGCTGCTAGGGTGCGTAGCAGCCAACGGGCAAAATTCGGCAACGGCTGAGGCCGCGTGTCCGAACTGCGCTTCGCAAGCTCCGCTGGGAGCCCATTGCGAGCGCGGTGACATGGAACTGCCCCGCATTCCAAAGGGAGCAGTGGCAGACCAATTTGCCCGTGTGCACTGTTCGGGTTGGGCAATGGCCCCGTTCCCAAAACACGCTACATCTCCACTGGGAGCTGGTACGTAGCGCCTCGCGTCATCCCGACTGGGGGGTTGTGACAGGGGAGGGTGCTGGATTGCGAAGCTCGAAGGGGGGCACTGGCCCTGTTCTCGAGCAACGCGGTATCTGCTAAAAACGACAGCGGACAAAACTCACGCCTAGCAGACATAACGCGGGTAACACGGCGAGCCTGATTCGCAAAGGCGTGCTGACTCGTCCAAGCCTAATCAAAGGCTTAATGAGCCTTTGATACCGCGTTGGGCGCCAGTGTGGTAACCTCGCTACTCACCGTAGTCGAGACTACCGCGGGTTCAGGCTTAGCGAGCCACTGGGCCGCGTATACCGTCGCCTGCTCACGTAAGCGCACCGCTCCGCGCGCGTTCCACTAGGGAAGCGTTTAGCGCCGCGCGGCAAAAACACAGTGTTCGATCTAACAACACACAAACACTTTATTGCCTTTGGCGGCACCCACAACACAGTACAACGTCCGCTCCCGGGACGCGGGGAGCAAAGGGCTCCCGCACGAGGACGGTACAGCAAAATGGGAAACCGCGAACACGTCGCAGCTCGCAATGGCGAGCTTTCACACGCCGCTCGGGAAAAGGTCCCTCGCGGCTATGCTGCGCACTCTCGCGATCACCACTGGGCCTGGTCGCGAGAGTTAGGGCAAACCTCTTACGCGTAGGCCTCCGGCAAGTGCGGCTCGGCGTAGTACGACCACGCACGAGCACTAGGCACCGCTCTTTGGCTTATCGTACGGAACCGGAGCTAGCACAAAGGTAAACACGCCTGCCAAGGATGCCGAGGCACCCAGGCAGGCTACAGTACGGCGATTCCCAAAGGGGACGGCGGACGGGAACGAAAACACGTGCCACGCCTGCCAAGGATGCCGAGGCACCCAGGCAGGCTACAGTACGGCGATTCCCAAAGGGGACGGCGGACGGGAACGAAAACACGTGCTTACCCTGCGCTGCCCGAGGAGAGAGCGAGTATTCCCGGCGCGCACGTGACTCGGTCTCGCCGCCTCTCGAGACCACGCGAGACCACGCGCAGCGCCATCTATCGCCATGCGCTGTCACGAGAGGAAAGGAGAGGGAAAAGGACCGGCAGAACGCCCGCGAAGAGGCTTCGGGCGCGCCTCAGATCCCCACAAGTTCAACATGTCTGTGCGCGCAACATTTGTACATATCTTTAGCGTTATTTCATAACGTCTCGCTCAATAAAAAAATTACAACCCAGTCACCTTACCTCCGGATGCTTTGCATAACATCGATTCCCATGGTACTTGGGATGTGCCTAATTTTTGTTTGTGGTTCTCCGTGTGCTCATCGATCCCGCGTCGTGAGACACTGGTGGACCGTGCTTTACCGTGGTGTAACAAGGCTGACTATTTTAAGGGCCTTAGAATCCTCATCAAACGCGAAAATTGACCGTCGGCGTTCCCCGTCGCCAGCGTCCACACCATTGATGCGAAAATTCATCACACGATGACGTCATCATGACAGTCCAGACCACCAAAATTTGCGACGTCATAACGTCACGTTACATGATGACATCATCGCTTTGCATTGCCTCCGTGATTGGTGGGCCGATCTCGGAGGCGATGCAAAACCAAGTGATGTGCAGAAAGCTTGGAATGCCTCCGATCCTGAAGGCAGTGCAAAATCACGTTACGTCAAGAAAGCATTCGGAGGGGGCGGCGAAGGAACAATACATCGACTGAAGAAAAAGATGGCTTTCGCCTTCGAGTCAACTTAGGCAAATGCATAAGGAACCCGAGTTCTTTTAGTACAGTGATCGCACCAAGCCCTATCACGCGTCGACCGTTGAGACTGGTTTACAGTATTGTTTTGCAAATACATCTGACGACTTTCGATGTGAAAGCTTTGCATTTATCGCCGTTAGCATAATTACACTAATTCTGTTCAGCATACTTTAAGACCACCGTGAACGAGTGAACAAAAGTCGATTAAACGTAAGGATTAAAATATGTTGCAGAAAAAAAGAAAGAAAACAACTCCGGACAACCTACCAATATTTCATATCACCGTCGTGCATCCCCTTTTGACTCAACCTGCTTATTTCGTGTTTAAATTTAAAACACTTACGATGCGCTCACACAGCAGTTGCCAAAAATGTAGGTTTAATCAAGCGTTGTTGCTGGTAACGCCATTTAATTTATTTGAATGACATCACACGTCGTTTGTCGTGCGCTTAAAACTCCGAATAGGGGAACTGAACCGAAGGAGCAGGCTTGGCAACCGAACACGCGCAGCACGCGGTGTACATTTATTGCGCTTTAACGCAGACATGGAAACCGAAGCCCGAACGGTGAAGTCAGTGATCGAAAACGGGCAGGAAAGTCATTTTGATTGCGCCACGGTCATAGTGTGATGTGGGCAACGACAACGTCGTTAGCATTGGGAAAGAGCTAGGACTAAAGGACGCGGAATTGAGAGCATGGGTGGAGCAAGAACGTGTCAGATTACGCTATGAGCGTAATCTGACACGTTGACACATGAGCGTAGGACGGGTACCGGGAGAAATTCCGTAATGCAAAGCCCGAAGATAGAGAAACCGCCAAGCAGTACGCGTCGAGGCTCTCGGGGTACTTCGATCATTGGTTGGACCTCGCGGAGGTGGAGAAAAGCTTTAAGGGACTCAGAGAATTAATGATTGCCAAGCAAATTGTCAAGGGCTGTTCCCCTGCATCAAGGGTTTTCCTGAAGGAGAGAAATTGCCAAACCATTCAGGAACTCTCCCAGGCAGCCGACAATTTCGTCGAGGCCCAGTCGTTGTTGAACTTTGGAAGAGAGCGGCCCAAGGGAGCGGATCAAATGAAGACACCTCGGGGAGACAATCGCTGTTTCCTATGCGACAAGAAGGGACATAGGGCAGCCGAATGTTGGTCGCGCACGAAAGGGAGCTCCCCAGCTCATAACATTGACATATATGCTTCTGCCGGAGAGCACAGGAGAGAAGCGTCGTGCATGGTTGCAGTGGACCGAACGGCGGAAGAATCTGCAGGGGACGAAAGATACCTGATTCTTAAAGATGGAGAAAGGATTCCGGTCGTCAACACCGCAGTCAGCAGCGGCGTTTCATCGGAAGGAAGCCCGAACTGGCGAGAGGATTTTTGGACAAGCGGCTGGTTTCCGTACTGCGACACGGCCGTCGTGCGACAGTCAATAGTGCCAAAGAAAAGACTAACGGGCACATATCGGCCGGTCTTGCTCCTTGACCGCACGGTGCGCTACCTCCAGGAAGCTGTGGTCTTTTTTCAGAGGAGAGGTCCGCGCTCTGTGCATGAGAGACACCCTTTACGATGTCGTCGTTGGGAATCTCCCCGGAGCAGTGCTGTTGGACACTACTACAGCACAGCAAAGCAAGGATGAGAGCCTAACTAGCAGTAAGAAGGACATCGAGGAAATGATGCCGAAGACGTCGAATATTCCTCGCGGAAAATGACACCAGGTCACCGTGGCGAATCGACTATGGGCATATAGGGCCGAATCGAGCTGCAGGAGTTCAGCTGCAACAAATGGGGATAACCTGACAACGTGCGCGAGGAGACAGCAGGAAAAGACAACCTCATGTGGAATTCCGCGGCTGTCGACCACGCCATGGTCTACGCCACGACCGGAATCGCCACTATCCGGCGGGACCTCTACCCCACCAGATGAGGCGCCATTGCCTCCGTGCACGTCGCCGAAGGTACCACCGCACCGGCGAAAGTGGCAGCCCTTCAACAGGGATCCACACAACAGGTTGGGCTATTTTCGCCCCAGCAAGGAGTTCCTGTCGCAACACTACGATGGCACTGATAACCCCAGTGCAGAAACATATCAGTCGTCGGCGCCTCCACCGTCGCCTCCGCAGGCTCGCCGTCGACGTCACAGGGCCAAAGTGTTCCAGCGGCGGGACAACAAACACATTTACAAGAAAATTCGACGACGCAAACCAACGAGAAGAAAAGGCGAAAGGAAAGAGCGTCAACTCGCAACTAATTTTATTCTTGCAAATCCAGCGCAATATATACACCATGCCACACATGCGCAAACACACCCTGCTTTACACCAACAATCAGCCACTTTCAATGCACGTGCTATGTCAGAAACCTGTCGAAAAAAATCAAATTCAGCTGAACGCAGTAACACTGAGGTATCGCTAATACAGACATGCACCAACTAGCCCAACAACAAGTTTTACTAAACAAACACATTTACTGATGATGACAACCAGGAGGGCGCGTTCACAACCAAGAGAAGACAACGGCAAACCCACCGGGTTCATCGTGCGTTGTGCGTTTGCGTCTGCGCACGTGTGTCAACAGAGCCGGTTGTGTGTGCGTACCTCGTTGTGAGCTGCCGTGTGTGCTGGTGTGTGAGCCCAAGGTCCATAGTGGTTGTGCTGTGCTACATAGACGTACGTGCAGTGCTGTGCATGTGCCTCGTGGGGGGCGTGTGATATGGTGTGCCATTGTGTCGCGTTACACGAGTGGTATCCGCGGCACAACGTTCTGGAAGTTGGGGGGAGTGTGACGAGTGGGGGGACATTTTCAACTGAAAACGCAATTTAGAGAGAAAAAGACGAAAGTGCATTTGTGGTGCGCGGCGGCGCCGCGCGTGAGCGAGCGCGAAAAAGACGAGATTGAAACGCTCGAGGAGCGAGTCGGGCCGAGGCAGCCGAGCAGCAGTGGCAGAACAAGGGTTCCTGGTGGCTACCGGTCCGTTGCCGTGCCCAACCTGCCACGGGTGGACTGCGGGCAACTCCGGCGACGAGCTACGCCAAGCGACGACAGTGCTTGCGGTCACGGTCGAGACCTGCGGGCGAGTCGGCGATTACGGGGGCCGCCGATCCAGGAAGCTGAGGCGTGCTGGGCCGGTCTACGGTGTCCTCGGGCATGGCCGAGCACGGGTCTCGCCATCACCTCCACAGCAAAGCGGCCGTCCCAGCAACCCCGTAGCGTCGTACTCCTTTAACACCTTGTGTTTGGCGCTGTTTGGCCTGAGTTGCCCTTGCGCCAGTAAACCCAATATATCCTTGGAACACAGCGACCCGTCGGACCATCGCAACGACAGCGACGACCTGTGAGTGGTTCCCATCGAGTGGCCGTGCGCGAACTAGATACGCTGCGTTAGGGTCGCGAGAACCGCACACCGCATGTTGTAGGAGTGCACGCGATTGGACCAGCAGGGTTTCGTGAGTGCATTTGTATACTTCCGCATTTATGTGTCTGTGTCCTTGTTAGATGAACGTCCTGTCTTTGCCTACGTCCCATCCCTTGTCGATTGAGCGCCTGGGCCCACACTAATATCATCACAAATAGAACAGTCGCGAAAAGAAATATTCGCCACAGGAGCAGATGTACACATTGATGGCTAGCAGACGACACCACGAGCAATCGACACGGAACGTGCTCCTGGCGGTAACTCCGCTCGATTTCGCTAGGCATTTTGCTTCAACATTCTGTACAAATTGCTTTCTGAACTTGCCCACTAATGTTTCAATAACTCGAGCACGATAGACAGGCCGGCAGCGTCGAGCAGCCTTCACGTAGCGAGCGCGCGCGAAGCGCTGCATCCGAGTCCTTTCCCTGACGTCACACGCGAGAGGGCGCCACTCAAAGATCTCGAGGCGAATAGCCTGGCGTAGAGCGGCGGTTGAATTGTCGTGCGCGCATTTCCAGGGTCATGTTGTCGCTTCCGACACAAATTCTTGGACACTGTTAGGTGGGTTCCGCATCAATGCCGCGTAAAGCTCCTGCTTAACTGCTCGCATGAGGACGCGAACTTTCTTGTCCTCTGGCATTTCGGGGTCAACGTGGCGGAAGAGTCTAGTCATCTCTTCCGTGAAGAGCGCCACGTTTTCATTTGGCAGCTGCACGCGCGTTTCGAGGAGAGCTTCAGCCTTCTCCTTGCGGACCACACTTGCGAAAGTGGCGAGGAACCTGGCGCGAAAAACGCCCCACGTTTTGAGGTTTCGCTCTTGATTCTCGAACCAGGTCCAAGCGACGTCGTATAATGCGAAACAAACCTGCCGAAGCTTGTAGTCGTTGCTCCAGTGATTCAAGATGGCGACGCGGTCGTACGCTTCTAGCCAGCTTTCACGATCTTCGACTGATGATCCGCGGAATGTTGGTGGCTCTTTGGGCTGCCGGAGCACGATTGGTGCAGGCGGCATGCGGGTGGTCATCGTGCCTGTGGTTTAAGTCACAGTCTTGGTTTGCCAGGTGTTTTCCGGCAGACGCCCCTGTTCTGGCTTTAGTCCCTGCTGCCGGCGGCTGGTTCGACGATGAGGGCTCTGCTTTGCGCCGTCTTCTTCGTGGCTTAGGTGAGCGCCTCGCTGGGGCGTCCGGGTCATGGACGAAGCAGCACCTCCACCAGATGTCACGTGGTCGTGACAATGACGAAGGCAGCATACGGAATGTCCAAGATGAAACTGTTCATTTGGCCGAACGGAAAGTCAGACTACAGCAATATGCACTGGCACTGATAGCGGTGAAGCGCGTCGGCTTTTATACATGCATCACCGAAGATTCCAGCGTTATCGCTAGCGTCTGCGTAATTTTGAGAACTAACTGCGATGTTAGCGTTGAGCACGTAATCCGATCGGAAGGTTCTAACACTTTCTAGATAATTGCATTCGGGCGCGCGTCGCGCAAGGCAGCAGTTTGTGGAGATAGGTTTGCTACACAAGCTTACCCTACGAAGCGACCGGGAAGGGACGCGACGCTCTCCACTGCCGTCGCGCACAAAGACGCTACGGCCGGGTTCGTCGACTCTCCGACACGGCGCAGAGATGGCACTCGAGGCAGGTCGTCAACAAACACGGGTTTATTAACCCAAGATACAGCACAGTGCGACAATCACGGGATGGCGGGCCGTTAGGGTAACTCCGCAACACCGATCGAGTACACCAGCCTGCGGCGCCACGGCTACCACACGAAGGGGCAACCACCGAAGCGCGCGAACGAGAAGTCGCCCGCAAAGGCAGAGCTTGACTTCTTCGTTGCAGGCGTGCCAGCATCTGCCGCAGCGCGCGAGCGCCGGGCGTAAGCAAGCTCAGGGGAAGGGGCTTTCACGGGCGGCCAATGAAGATCGGCGAAGCACCGTCACGTGCGCTAGCGTGATGCGAGGGGAAGGCATTGTCCGGACATGTTCGGACAACGTGTCTCCGTGCAGGGAAGACCAACGCGTGGCTTGCACCAGACAAAAAGGCCTGGCGGCGAAACCACGGTGGCCATGTTCCCGGCGCCCGAGGAGCACGGGGCCAGCACTCGCGCTAGCTGGGGAACGAAGCGCCAAAGGGGAGGGCGCGCTCGATTCCCACATTCCCCCCCTCCTAAAGACCGAGGCCAGCCTGTGAAAGAGGCTGTCCGAGGCCAAGTGGCAAGGTCAGCTCAGCCGCAAGGGGCTGGCCAACGGGGCAATGTCCAAAAGGGGAAGTCGACTACACCAAGGCCAGGACAGAAGAACGTTGCCGCACAGCACGGACAGGAGAGGCTGTTGTTCCCGTTGACGCGAGTCCAAGGTAGGCCTTGGTCGCCCAACAGTCCCACCAAAAGTTCCACCAAAGTTTCACACCACCAGGGAGAGCCCACTGCCAGGAGGAAGGTCCGCAGCCCAAGAGGAACGGGGCAGCACAGCACAACGGGTGGCAGCCAGCTCGCTTGAAGTTCACCGGTCTGATGATGGCAGCCGAGAACGTACGAGGCGTGGCTGCAACGTGCGTGCAGCAGCCAACCGCCAAAAGTCGCTGGGACGAAGGCAGGCAGGAACGGCCGCCTGGGACGGCAGGCAACCAGGAACGGAAGCCGGGGCGACCACGCTCGGGCCTGGGCCAAAGCTTGAGTGGGCGGACCAGCCGCCGAAAGCGGATGCCGAGGCCGCCAGGTGGGTTGAGCCGGAAGGTGGTGTCTGGAGGGCAGAAGGCAGGAGCGAGGCCACAGCAGGGCAGACCAGGAGACAGCAGGCCTACTGGTCAGGAACAGGCTGGCGGCACAGAGCCAGGCGCAGGGAGACGACAGGGGACGCAGGGGGGACGAAGGGGGTTGGACAGGAGTGCCCCCGGCATAGCCGGCTTGCCAAAAAGGTGCCTGTCTAACGGTGCTACCCAACAAAGGGGCGCTTGCCAGGGTAAGGCTTGAACAACAAACACATCAGTGGGTATTTTCGACCAAGAGGGCCTTCTACCACTTTCAGACGTGTGTCTGCGCACCTTAGCACTTATTCTCCTTCCATTAACGTGGCATGGAATAAAGTCCAGCTACCTGCTAGTAGGAGAAAGGTGCGTTTCCGCAGGTTGTACACGTGGCGTGACTTGGGCCAGCCTTACGGTTTTCCTGCGGTACTGTGACCACCTCCCCCTCTCCCAAGTCTCTGCTAAGGGCAGCAAAAGGGTTTGAGGAAGGCTGCATGAGCCCGAGGGGGCTTGCCCGCACGAGACTTCACACATCGCCACACGCGGAAGAGCGTCATGCTTCATGCCTGGCCAGGTTGCAGAGCGGCACAACTTCTAAAAAGTCTTACGGCCACTCGCGTGATCGGCCAACCGCGAGTCATGGAAATAGCCTGGGATGGCGTTCCTGAGACTGCGGGGTACCGCCACCTTCGAAGACTCGTGGGGAGTTTTTCAGGTGGGACGTAGCGCAGGAGAACTCCGTCGGCGACAAACAGATGCAAATCCAACGTGCCCGCAGCAATACCAGCCTGCGTAAACGGCACACGGCGCCGACAGCAATACCAGACTGTCAATACGCGCCCGCTCCATAGGAGCACACTAAACGGATCGCACTGTTGCACCTTTGATAGCTCTTCTCTGCTTAAGACGATACCGGCTGAAGTGACGTGCTCACCCGAGGCGATCGACCCGAAAGTCACTTCACCGTCGGGGCTCGCGCCTTTCGACCCATTGGAGCCAGAGGCCACGGTGTCTACTTGGTGCGATTGCTCTCGGGAGTGGCGGACACAAATGCCAAACGCCGAAACGGGGGGCACGCGACATAGGCGTGAGCCCCGCCGTTTTAGCTCCTTTTCCGGTAGCGCGCAACAAAGTTGCTCTGCTGCAAAGTCAACGTCCAGCGCGCGAGGCGGCCTTGGGCTCGCACAAGCGCTTAAGCCAGACGAGCGCCATGGGGTCAGGTTCCGCCAATGGCAATCCGTTGACAGAGCAGTCACGCTTCCGGCGAGCAAAATCTCGAGTGGCGTCCCGTACTTAAAGGCAGCGGTAGCCACTACGAGAGTTGCGAATGGTTGTAGGGCGCCGAAAGGGACCACCCTGTAGCCACCGCTGGGGAAGTCATTCCCGATACCCGTGCGCGCGAGGAAGTTCCATTTCGTAGATTAATTACAGCGCAACACAGACACAGGACAACGAAACAAAGAACACGAGCGCTGACTTCCAACTGAACTTTATTGTGAAGAACAAGCAATTTATGAAAACGACAGTGTGCGATTACCCAAAGCATGTGATTAGAAACGCCCCCCCTCCAAAAACACGAAGCTAACATGAGCAGGCACTCTAAGGACAGCCCGCTCACGAACAACTTTAATGAAGCACCTTAAGTGCTTCATTAAAAATACTGTATGCTTTATCAGGGTCTTTTTCTCCGTAAACGAAGTTGCAGTTTGTAGTTTCCAGCGCATGATAAAATTCGTTAAGCTGATCCGCGTTCATTCTACGATAACACAGCTTTTCGTTGGAGACGCGCCTGTCACTCTCAAGTGGCGAATATGTGAAAATAGGCAGGCGATCGCTTGCATCAACTGATAATATACCACTGATGCAATTTTGACGGGGGCCGTTTGTGATACTTATAGCGAGCAAAGTGGCATTGTGGGCGGTAAGACGAGTAGGTTGTGTGATGGCATTGGAACAATCAAACGAGTATAGAATAGCTTTCAGCTGCTCACAAGATGCATTCCCACTGAGCATGTCAACATTTACGTCGCCCATGATAAGAAATGGACTGCGCATCACATGGAGTTTGCGCAGTAGCTTTTCTATAAAAGCAAAAAATTCAGACTTATACCAAGTGGAGGTTGATAAACAGTTGCAACTATTACATTTTGCACAGACATTGTAAGACACTCTATATGAGGCGTGATACAGGTCAAGTCGCCGATAACGTCATGATTGAGGGTATCTTTAACATATATACTGATACCACCACCCCGATTCGACGAACGGACAATGTCATTGTGAACATAACTGGAGAACTGTGGTGGGCTATCTTTCGGAGTCAGCCAAGATTTCGTAAAACACAAACATTCCCAGGATTTGGATGGATGGATGGATGGATGCTATGAGCGTCCCCTTTATAACGGGGCGGTGACATGTCTGCCACCAGGCTCGAAAAAAAACTTTCTTTTTATGTTGGCCAAATGCCTTATCTACATTGATTAAATCTATGTTATTATAGCAAAGAAAAATATAAATTCACGGTCCATCTCTCTGCCTCTTGAGGCAGAATGACCTTATTTTTCACTATTCTTCAATTTTGTTCTTTATCTCTACTTTTCTGCCACCAATACTCTAACCGTCTCTTACTTATTTCTATCGCGGACGTGTTCAGCTTTCCATTGTTGTCCCTAAAACCCAAGGCTTCATGTAGACTCGTGCCCACACGTATATCTGTGTGGATATCGCCCAGATATACGTACGTGGCGCCATCGTACGTGGCGCCACGAGACATTCGTACGTGGCGCCATGTCTCGGCGGCAGCAACCACGATCTGCCATAACTGAATGGGAAATAGGCGAAAAAAAATCATATCTTTTGAAGTAAGCTAGTTATCAAAAACGACTCCGGGATCTATACAGCAGAGACCTACTGGAACACTGGCGAAATTTCACTATCGCACTACAAAACCTGTGGCTTCCGTGGACAATTGAACACCCCCCATTGGAAATACATGGGACCCATTGTTAAATATTAAACACTCTGGGAAGACACGCGGTTTGTAGTGCGACACTGTAATTTTGACAGAATGTTTAAGTATCTACTTTGTAGAACCGGGAGTAGTTTTTGATAACTAGCTTTTTTCATGAGATATGATTTTTTTCGCCTACTTCCCATTCAGTTACGGCAGGCCACAGCTGTCACCGACAAGAGAGGGCGCTACGTGCAAATGTCCCCAAATCCTGGTCGTGGCATGAACTTTACTCTCAATACGATTGAGGAACGGGCTGATGTCATCTGTTTTATTTCTAATTCTGCGAGCATTTAGATGAGATACAGCGAACCGTTTAGACAACACTTTGAAGATGCATAAGCGATTATCTTGGTCATAATATTGTCACGTGGTCGTGACGTCGACGAAGGCAGCAGTCGGTAGGTCCAAAATGAAAGGGTTTATTTGGGCCGAACTTGTGGCCGGTAAACGGAAAGTCAGATTACAGCAATACACACTGGCACTGATAGCGGCGAACAAAGCGTCGGCCGTCGATCAACTGAACTTGGTTGGAACGCGCCGGCTTTTATAAATCACGCGTCGAACATTCTAGCCTTATCACTAGTCGTTGCGCAAGCTCTGGAATAATCTTGAATGTTACCGTCTCGCGTGCAATCTTAACAAAACGATCTACTACAACCGAGAAGCTTCTGGAACAATAAGGTGCGGTCTGCGCCGAGTACTGCTGATAGTCTTTGTGGGCGGAAACCGAATACAGTAAAAGAAAGCCGGCAGATCCCACGCAATGTGGGAATCGATGTAATGCGAAGCAGCCACGAAGGAGCAAGTCATGCTTTACATAATTTGCATGTCATGTTTTACATGTTACGACCTGTCATTTGTGTTCGTCATACAGTCACGTCGCGATATACCAATTTTGGTGTATGTCAAGCTAGCGAACTGGACGCAAGCGCACCATGAACGTGGCATGTAAATGGCATTGTAGATGACATGCATGCCAAGATTTTCATGTTACCACCTGCCACTTATGTTCGTTATACAGTCATGTCACTCAATACCAAATTTGCTGTATATCAAGCTAACGAAACGGCCGCGAGCACGCCTTGAGCGTGGCATGCAAGTCATGTCGCACATGACAAGTCATGATTTCCATATTACCACTTGTCATTTATGTTCGTCATACAGTCATGTCACTCAATACCAAATTTGGTGTATATCAAGCTAACGAAACGGCCGCGAGCGCGCCATGAGCGTGGAATGCAAGTCATGTCGCACATGACAAGTCATGATTTCCATATTACGACTTGTCATTTATGTTCGTCATAGAGTCATGTCACTCAATACCAAATTTGGTGTATGTCAAGCTAACGAAACGGCCGCGAGCGCGCCATGAGCGTGGAATGCAAACCATGTAGCTCATGACATGTCATGATTTCCATATTACGGCTTGTCATTTATGTTCGTCATACAGTCACGTCGCGATATACCAAATTTGGTGTATATCAAGCGAACGAAACGGCCGTGAGAACGCCATGAGCGTGGCCTGCAAGTCATGTCGCACATGAGAAGTCATGATTTCCATATTACCATTTGTCATTTATGTTCGTCATAGAGTCATGTCACCCAATACCAAATTTGGTGTATATCAAGCTAACGAAACGGCCGCGAGCGCGCTATGAGCGTGGAATGCAAGTCATGTCGCTCATGAAGTCATAATTTTCATATTACCACTTGTCATTTATGTTCGTCATACAGTCATGTCACTCAACCCCAAGTTTGGTGTATGTCAAGCTAACGAAACGGCCGCGAGCGCGCCATGAGCGTGGCATGTAAATCATACTTTTCATGACAAGTTAGTCATGATTTTCATGATATGACCAGCCATTTATGTTCTTCATACAGTCACGTTATGCCATACCAAATTTGGTATAAATCCCATTAACGATACGGCGATTAGAGCACAAAGTCGTAGGCGGCTAGATAGATAGATAGATAGATAGATAGATAGATAGATAGATAGATAGATAGATAGATAGATAGATAGATAGATAGATAGATGGATAGATAGATAGATAAGCTCCAAGTCGCCGAATTCGCTAAGAAATGCTTCGCATTTAAAACGCGCGTGGCAATGCCCCCCCTCTGAAAAGGCATAATCCCGATGCTTAGAACAGAACAAATGGGAAAAATACATGCAACAATAAATAACGACAATAAATCAAGAAAGTTGAATAAACAATACGCACAAGCAAGAAAGTCCAATGAAAAAAAAAGTACAGTCCTCAGGTTCACTACCGCGCGTAAAACGGCTTGAGGCGCACGATATGGACGACTTCAGGTCGCGCACGGCGCCGTTGAGAGTTCGAAATGCCGTCGGGGACAACATCGTGGTCGAGTGTGCCGAGACGTCTAAGCACCCTATACGGTCCGAAGTAGCGTCGCAGAAGCTTTTCACTAAGTCCACGTCGTCGTATGGGCGTCCACACCCAAACGCGGTCGCCGGGCTGGTATTCCACGAAGCGTCGTCGAAGATTGTAGCGGCGGCTGTCAGTCGTCTGCTGATTCTTGATCTGCAGGCGCGCGTGCTGTCGTGCTTCTTCGGCGCGCTGTAGGTAGGCGGTCACGTCGATGTTTTCCTCGTCGGTCACGTTTGGTAACATGGCGTCGAGCGTCGTTGCCGGGCTCCGTCCGTAGACCAACTTGTATGGCGTCATCTGCGTCGTTTCTTGCACGGCCGTGTTGTATGCGAAGGTCACGTACGGAAGGATGGCGTCCCACGTCTTGTGTTCGACGTCGACGTACAAGGCCAGCATGTGGGCGATGGTCTTATTTAGACGCTCGGTCAGGCCGTGGGTCTGTGGGTGGTACGCGGTGGTCCAGCGGTGACTTGTGTGGCTGTATCCCAAGATCGCCTGGGTTAGGTCAGCCGTAAACGTCGTGCCTCTGTCGGTGATGAGAACCTCTGGGGCGCCGTGTCGAAGGACGATGTTCTCAACGAAGAACTTGGCTACCTCGGCGGCACTGCCTTTGGGCAGGGCTTTTGTTTCGGCGTAGCGGGTGAGGTAGTCGGTGGCTACGACGATCCATTTGTTTCCGCAAGTCGACGTTGGGAACGGCCCCAGGAGGTCCATCCCGATCTGCTGGAACGGTCGCCGAGGAGGCTCGATCGGCTGAAGGAAGCCTGCTGGTCTTGTTGGCGGTGTCTTCCGTCGCTGACAGTCTCGGCACGTCCTTACGTAGCTGGCGACGTCGGCGCCAAGGCGCGGCCAGTAGTACTTTTCCTGTACTCTTGCGATCGTGCGGGAAACACCGAGATGTCCAGCCGTCGGGTCGTCGTGTAGGGCCTGGAGGACTTCTGGTCTCATTGCTGATGGAACTACGAGAAGGTGTTTGGTTCGAAGGGGCGAGAAGTTCTTCTTTAGGAGGACTCCGTTTCGCAGGAAGAACGACGCCAGTCCTCTCTTGAATACCTTGGGAACAGTGGTGCTCTTGCTCTCGAGGTATTCGATAAGGCTCCTGAGTTCCGGGTCTGTTCGCTGTCGCTCGGCGAAGTCGTCGGCACTTATGGTTCCCAGGAAGCCGTCATCATCCTGGTCGTCCAGCGGCGGTGGGTCGTCGGGGGGCACGAGACAGCCAGTCGGCGTCAGAGTGTTTTCTTCCGGACTTGTAAACGACGGTAATGTCGAATTCTTGAAGTCTCAGGCTCCACCGTGCGAGGCGACCAGAAGGGTCTTTCAAGCTAGCTAGCCAACACTAGGCGTGGTGATCGCTTACAACTTTGAAGGGCCTGACGTAAAGGTAGGGGCGAAACTTTGATGTAGCCCAGATGATGGCAAGGCACTCCTTTTCTGTTGTGGAGTAGTTGGCCTCTGCCTTTGATAGCGACCGGCTAGCATAACTGATAACCCTTTCCAGTCCGTCCGTCCTCTGCACAAGGACGGCGCCGAGTCCTACGCTGCTCGCGTCGGTGCGCACTTCTGTTTCGGCGTGTTCGTCGAAATGCGCAAGTAACGGAGGCGTTTGCAGGCGTCGTTTTAGTTCTTGAAATGCTTCCTCCTGCGGCGTTTCCCACTTGAACTCGACGTCGGTCCTGGTGAGGTTAGTGAGAGGCTCGGCGATGCGGGTGAAGTTTTTAACGAACCGCCTGTAATAGGCACACAAGCCGAGAAATCGACGCACGGCCTTCTTGTCGGTGGGTGGTGGGAAAGCAGCGATGGCGGTTGTCTTTTGCGGGTCGGGGCGTACTCCGGATTTGCTTATCACGTTATCACGTGGCCCAAGAACAAAAGTTCTTCGTACGCGAAGCGGCACTTCTCTGGCTTGAGGATGAATCCGGAGGTCTTGATTGCTTGAAGTACAGCTTCAACGCGCCGCAGGTGTTCGTCGAAGTTCGAGGAAAACACAACGACGTCGTCCAAGTACACAAGGCAAGTCTGCCACTTCAAGCCAGCCAGTACAGTATCAATAACGCGTTGGCAGGTCGCGGGGGGCCGAGGAAAGACCAAAAGGCATGACCTTAACTAAGGTGGAGCGTTGGGCTAGTTGGTGCTGCATATTTTCAGTGTTTCACAGCGCATGGAACAAAGACAAACAAAGATGAGACACACAGAGCGCTGACACACAGCGCTCGGTGTGTCTCATCTTTGTTTGTCCTTGTTCCATGCGCTGTGAAACACTGAAAACATCACCTTAAACTCGAACAGGCCGTCTGGTGTTATAAAGGCAGTCTTTTCTCGGTCTCTCTCGTCGACTTCGATTTGCCAGTAACCCGGTGTCAGGTCCATCGACGAAAAGTACTTCGCGTTGTGGAGTCGATCCAAGGCGTCGTCTATCCGTGGGAGGGAGTATACGTCCTCCGTGGGAGGGGGGTGCACGTCCTTCTTCGTGATCTTATTCAGGCGACGATAGTCGACGCAGAAACGTAGCGTCCCGTCCTTCTTCTTCACCAACACCACGGGAGACGCCCAGGGACTCTTGGACGGCTGGGTTATGTCGTCGCGTAGCATTTCGTCGACTTGCTTCTTTACGGCTTCGCGTTCTCGCGTCGAAATTCGATACGGGCTCTGACGGACTGGTCGGGCACTTTCTTCGGTTATGATACGATATTTGGCGACTGGGGTCTGTCGAATTCTTGACGACGATGAGAAGCAGTCCTTGAATTGCAGAAGCAGATTTTTTAGCTGTTCTTGTTTATGCGTCGGAGGGTTAGGATTGCCGTCGAAAGTTAGTTGGTGAGCTTGGTTCGTCGTAGCATGTTCGGTAAACTCAGGTGCTGATCGCCCTCGATGAAGCCTTCGAAGTCTGGGTTTTTCGGTGCCGACGGAAATGATGACGCTGGAGAGAGGCGGAACGGTGACGTGCTCGTCTATCATGTTCAATGCATGGTTCCCCGGCGTCGTCCGGGTAGGCAGCGCTTTTTCTGAAGTTAGTGTTATCGACTCAGACCTTAGGTCGATGACGGCACCGTAGTCACTTAGGAAGTCCATTCCAAGTATCACATCCCTTGAGTAGTGTTGTAGAATAACAAAGCTCGCAGGATAAGTCCGGTTATTGATGATGACTCTCGCCGTGCAGACTCCAATTGGCGTTATCAGGTGGCCTCCAGCTGTCCGGATTTCGGGTCCACTCCAAGCGGTCTTTACTTTCTTCAGCTTGGCGGCGAATGGCCAACTGACGACGGAATAGTCGGCACCAGTGTCGACGAGAGCGGTGACGTTGTGACCGTCGATGAGAACGTCGAGGTCGCTAGTCCGTCGTCTTGCGTTGCAGGTTAGCTTGCGGCGTCGGGTCACGGCTGCGTCGATTTGTTGCGCTGCTTCCATCATGCTGCGTCGTCAGATCTAGCTCGGTCGGCGAGGTTTCGTCGGCAGGGCTCTGTCTGCTTCCCGTCGTGATCAGCAGGTTTCGTCGCGGCGTCATCGTCGGCGTCGGCGGAGGATCTTCGGTAGCTCGACGTACAGCAATCGCACCTCCATCGGTTGCTGCCCCTAGTTTTCCGGGTAAGGGCTCGGAGATCGGCCCCGAGCCGGACTGGTGTACTGCCTGCGATGCGGTGAGGTGTAGCGGTGTCACGAGCGAGCGCTCAAATAAGCGCGCGACGCCGATTTCTAACGGCAGCGTGAAGTCCAGGCGCCGATCTGTCTAGACGCGGCCGCCGTAACCAAGAAACAATCAACAAAAGACGCCCCGCGCGCGCACCTCCTCGCCCCCCTCGAAACGACTGCCGCCACGCCAACCCGCTGTCTCGGATCGGAACACCGAGCAATGTCTCGAACCCTCGTGAAGAAAAGGGTGACGCAACGCCAAGTTAGGCCGCGATGCGTGGAAACCACGAGAAAGGTCTCGCCCTTTCAATAGCTTTGGCAGTGCTACGCGCCGAGGAGAAATCTGGAAACTTCGCGAATGCAGAGGCGAGCGAATATAAGCGAGCGGCGACGGAGGGTCAGAAGGAGGAGAAGTCGGTAAGTGAGCGAGTACTCCAGTGAGAGTAAGTGAGTTTCCACTCAGTTCGTGAGTGAAGGATGGTGTTGTTTGATTGCTGAAGTGCGGTCAGTCGATCTGGAAGAATCGAATGACGACGCCGTGGGATCTGCGGAAGTTTTGAGGAGCCTTTCCTGGAAGAGAAAGCTCGGAGGATCGGGGCGACAACCAGCGCTGGACTTTGTGTGAGTGTCTTCCTGGAAGAGAAGCATTCAAGTTTAGTTCCAAGAACTTTGGACTGAATACGTTTGATGAACATTTTAGTCTTTAAGTGTCTTGGATAGTTTAATGCATGAGATTGCATTGTAGCGCGAGTTGTTTGTTCCTGTTGTTTTAAGCACCATCGGAATTACATTGTGAGTTGTGTTGTATTTGATACCTGCCAAGTGTGCATGTTTGTGAGTTATTGTTTGTACTGCCTCATATGAGAATATATCTTGTTTGTGTTATCAACTCTCTGGTCTGACTCGGTCTTTGGTCCACAACCGGCGTTCGCTGGCGCACCAAAGGGACCACTTCTAAATTGTCCGTGCTTTCGTGGTGCGTTTCGGGGGGGCCGATACGTCGGCCCTTGGAATCCGCCCGGCGATTGCCTTCCCAATTAACGGGACTCGTGACAATTATTCTGGCGTCCGCGACAGGACCTTTTTGGTGCACAGTGTGTCCAAAGTAGGGAGAAAGAGCCTTGAGTCGTTGGTAGTGCAATCGGGACGGTATTTGCGTGTTCGCACCGCGTTCTCGCTAACGGGTGTGCAGAGTGTTCGAAGTTAGGCAGATATTTTGTGCACGCGGCTAGGTTTGTTTGAGAGGCATCATGGATCTTGAAAAGTTAGTTGCTCTTGGTGAGAAGATGGGTCTCTCTGGGGCCGAGCTACGGAAGTGGGTTAGCCAGAAGGAAAAAGAAGAAAGAGAGAAGGCCAAAGAAGAAAAGGCAGCTGAGCTTGAGAGAGAAAGGTTGGCGGTTGAGAGGGCCAAGGAAGAGAGAACAGCTGAGCTAGAGAGAGAGAGGCTAGCGGCTGAAAGAGCCAAAGAAGAGAGAGAAGCGGAGATGGCTGAGAAAGAAAGGCAACGGCAGCACGAGATAGAACTCGAACGGCTGCGTTTGCAACAACGAATTGAAACTCCCGTCCAAGCTAGAGTCGAGAGCAGTGAAAGGGAAGATAATAGCTTCCGGTTGAACCCAAGCAAACTGCTTGTGGCGTTTGATGAGAGGAAGGATGACCTTGATGCGTACCTGCACAGGTTTGAGACGATTGCTAAAAGCCAGAATTGGCCGGAGCATCAATGGTCTACAGCTTTGAGTACTTGCTTGAGTGGCGAAGCGCTCAGTGTGTGTACGGTAGGCTGACGCCAACCGATGCAGGTAGCTATGCAAAGGTGAAAGCTGCTTTGCTGAAGCGATTCAGATTCACTGTGGAAGGCTTCCGAGATAAGTTTCGAACAGGAAAGCCAGCTGATGGCGAGACGGCTACGCAGTATGCCGCACGACTTAGCCATTATTTCGACAGGTGGATCGAACTTTCAGAGACAGTACAGGAGTACGGTGAGCTTAGGGAGCTCCTTATCAGAGAGCAATTCCTCACCAGTTGCCACCCGAGCCTGTCGCTGTATTTGAAAGAGAGGAGAGCTAAGTCACTCGAGGATATGCTTGAATTGGCCGATCAATTCTTGGAAGCGCAAGGTGGCACAAATTTAGCCCAGGTCAAAAGGGATGGGTGCGACGATTCGAAGAAATCAGCACCGGAGGAAAAGAAGAATTCCCATGAGAATGTTACGCGATGCTTTTTGTGTAACAGAGTGGGTCATCGCGCTAGCAATTGTCGGACGAACTTTACACGTCCTAGTGTGATGAAATGTTTTAAGTGTGGACAAACTGGGCACAAGGCAGACGCATGTCGCAACGAAGCGAGTAAAGCCCACCAAGCAGCCTGTGTGTATGCTCCGCCGAAAGAGCAAGCAGAAGAAGACATCAGCAACGGGTTTGTCGAGCTGAAAAGCGGGAAGAAAATCCCTTTCATTGGTTGCGCGATGACAACACGCCCAACTGGTTTAACGAAAGGAATGCCTACGCTGCTTGGGAAGATTTCTGGAAAGGAAATCACGGTACTGCGAGATACAGGAACTAGCACGGTTGTCGTGCGAAAAGACTTGGTCCGCGACAGCGAGTTAACAGGCAGAACCAGCCCGGTGTGCCTGTTTGACGGTTCGATTCAGGTGCTTCCCGAAGCTAAGATTGAGGTCGAGACGCCTTACTTCAGCGGGAAAGTTACTGCCCTGTGCCCGACAACCCCTCTGTTTGACCTCATCATTGGAAACATCGACGGAGCGCGAGGGCCGAACGATCCGGAATGTTTGGGAGAAGACCCGAAGATAGAGCCCTCGTCAACGCCGGAACCGCGAAGGGAAGGTGCAGCGGAAGGGAATCTTGTGAAGGATGCCACCCGAGCTCAAGATGAAGCCGAGGTGCGGAAAAAAGTCAATCATGAGGCCATCGTGCCAGACGAGAAAACGTGCCGTGCAGGTGATGTCCCTACGAAGCGACCACCAACAACTATGAGTGAGAAGAGGACAAAGTCGGTCGCACAAACTGAACACTGCGTCGTGCCCGAGCTGGCTAAGCACCAGCAACGTACTGAAGAACGCGACGACGACCTGCCGGTGTCGAATATGTCAACGTCGGTAGAGACGCCTTCTACGACACCTTTTTCGGAGACGGCTCGCAATAAGAAAAAGAGGAAAAACAGGAAGCGATCGAGCGAGCACCGCAAGAAAGGGCGTAAGCGTGACAAAAGGCACGCGGGATAGGTGTCGAGGTTGAATTTGAATGTGTGTTGGCCGTGTTGAACCTCAATGTGTTGTTTTGTTAGTATCCTTTTGTATGGTGAGTGACCTAAAGTGTCTGTGGTAGTGACGTTATGTAAGCAATGCTATTGATATTGTATAGCGTTGTAAGCTTTGTGCTTTCGCATTGTTTTGTATGAAATGTGTGATGGAGTGTTGTACTGATGTACCAGTGTTATCTTTCATGTATCGGGAAATTGAATTGCAATGTGATTTGTATTGAGAGTTCTATTGCGAATGTGACGCGCCGTGAGTTATGGACTCATGTAAGTGGGACTTTTGTTGTGTGATGTGTGTGCGCGCTCGTCGTGTTGTTTGAATATTATGTGATAATATTATTGAAGTGGGGGGGCAGAGTCACGAGCGAGCGCTCAAATAAGCGCGCGACGCCGATTTCTAACGGCAGCGTGAAGTCCAGGCGCCGATCTGTCTAGACGCGGCCGCCGCAACGAAGAAACAATCAACAAAAGACGCCCCGCGCGCGCACCTCCTCGCCCCCTCGAAACGACTGCCGCCACGCCAACCCGCTGTCTCGGATCGGAACACCGAGCAATGTCTCGAACCCTCGTGAAGAAAAGGGTGACGCAACGCCAAGTTAGGCCGCGATGCGTGGAAACCACGAGAAAGGTCTCGCCATTTCAATAGCTTTGGCAGTGCTACGCGCCGAGGAGAAATCTGGAAACTTCGCGAATGCAGAGGCGAGCGAATATAAGCGAGCGGCGACGGAGGGTCAGAAGGAGGAGAAGTCAGTAAGTGAGCGAGTACTCCAGTGAGAGTAAGTGAGTTTCCACTCAGTTCGTGAGTGAAGGATGGTGTTGTTTGATTGCTGAAGTGCGGTCAGTCGATCTGGAAGAATCGAATGACGACGCCGTGGGATCTGCGGAAGTTTTGAGGAGCCTTTCCTGGAAGAGAAAGCTCGGAGGATCGGGGCGACAACCAGCGCTGGACTTTGTGTGAGTGTCTTCCTGGAAGAGAAGCATTCAAGTTTAGTTCCAAGAACTTTGGACTGAATACGTTTGATGAACATTTTAGTCTTTAAGTCTCTTGGATAGTTTAATGCATGAGATTGCATTGTAGCGCGAGTTGTTTGTTCCTGTTGTTTTAAGCACCATCGGAATTACATTGTGAGTTGTGTTGTATTTGATACCTGCCAAGTGTGCATGTTTGTGAGTTACTGTTTGTACTGCCTCATATGAGAATATATCTTGTTTGTGTTATCAACTCTCGGCTCTGACTCGGTCTTTGGTCCACAACCGGCGTTCGCTCGCGCACCAAAGGGACCACTTCTAAATTGTCCGTGCTTTCGTGGTGCGTTTCGGGGAGCCGATACGTCGGCCCTTGGAATCCGCCCGGCGATTGCCTTCCCAATTAACGGGACTCGTGACAAGCGGCCTGGCGACGGCGAACGGGGAGGTCGTCGGGGTGTCCACTTCGCTCCTGTGAGGTAGTCGGCGATGTCACGAGGCCGTTCGCCTGGCTGCGGACGCGGCGCGTTGACGGCGAATCCGCGTAGCCCTATCTGTCTGTACTGGCATCGGCGGTACGTGTGGCCGGCTTCTCCGCAATGGTAGCAGAGTGGACGGTGGTCGGGTGCTCGCCAGATGTCGGTCTTCCTCGGCGTGTACCGTTGGCCGGCAGGCGGGCGAGATGGCGGTGGTGGTGGCGGCGGCGGCGTCTGGCGACGGTAGTGCTGCTCTGCGGCGTCCTGACGGGGGGCGTGGAGAGGGTGCGTAGCGTCGGGCTGCAGCAGCGTAACTCAAGGCTTGCGCCTGGGGCTGTGGTTGTTCGGGAATTCCCAACGCTTGCTGGACTTCATCACGAACAATGTCAGCGATTGAGTCCACTTGAGGCTGCGGCGAGGGTAAGAGCTGGCACAGTTCATCCCGAACGATCGCTCGGATCGTTTCGCGTAGGTCGTCGGAGCAGAGGGATTGAACGTCTGCGTACGCTGGCGTCGAGCGGCGATTGAATTGTCGGGTGCGCATCTCCAGCGTTTTTTCAATCGTCGTCGCTTCGGAGATGAATTCCTGGACAGTGCTCGGTGGGTTCCGCATCAGACCCGCGAACAGCTCCTGCTTTACTCCTCGAATGAGGAAGCGAACTTTCTTGTCTTCCGGCATTTCGGGGTCGGCGTGGCGGAAGAGTCTGGTCATCTCTTCTGTGAAGAGCACCACGTTTTCGTTTGGGAGCTGCGAGCGGGTTTCAAGCAGCGCTTCGGCCCTCTCCTTGCGGATGACGCTCGTGAAAGTAGCGAGGAACCTGGTGCGAATTATGTCCCACGTTGTCAGGGTTCGCTCTTGGTTCTCGAACCAGGTACGAGCGGCGTCTTGCAAGGCGAAGTACACATGTCTAAGCTTGTCTTCGCTGCTCCAGGCATTGAAAGCGGTGACTCGGTCGTATGCCTCGAGCCAGCTTTCCGGGTCTTCAAGTGCTGAACCGCGGAAGGTCAGTGGTTCCTTGGGTTGCCGCAGCAGGATGGGCGCAGATGGCACAGGGGCTGTCATCGTCGCTGCGGTCGATGTCAGGGCCTTGGTCTGCCGGGTCTTTTCAGGTAGAAGCCCGTACTCTGGCGGTAGACCTAGTTGCCTGCGGCTTGTTCGCTGCTCGGGGTTGTCGTCGACGTCTCCTTCACGACTGGGGCTGGGTTCACGACTTGACGGGGGCTTCCGGTACATGAAAGAAGCAGCACCTCCACCAGATGTCACGTGGTCGTGACGTCGACGAAGGCAGCAGTCGGTAGGTCCAAAATGAAACGGTTTATTTGGGCCGAACTTGTGGCCGGTAAACGGAAAGTCAGATTACAGCAATACACACTGGCACTGATAGCGGCGAACAGAGCGTCGGCCGTCGATCAACTGAACTTGGGTGGAACGCGCCGGCTTTTATAAATCACGCGTCGAACATTCTAGCCTTATCACTAGTCGTTGCGCAAGCTCTGGAATAATCTTGAGTGTTACCGTCTCGCGTGCAATCTTAACAAAACGATCTATTACAACCGAGAAGCTTCTGGAACAATAAGGCGCGGTCTGCGCCGAGTACTGCTGATAGTCTTTGTGGGCGGAAACCGAATACAGTAAAAGAAACGCGTGTGGCAATATTGGCAATCTTAAACATTGACCATCTTGCGGTAGTTAAAACGGCTGAGTTTCTCAGAGTTAATTATTAGTGCTTCTTATCCATATTGCCACGCGCGTTTCTTATTATACTTTTCCTGTGTTCGGTTTGCGCCCGCGGGGGCTGTCAGCGGTGCTCGGCGCGGACCGCGCCTCGTTGTCGGAGAGGCTTCGCGATTACTGTAGATCGTTCTGTTAAGATTGCGCGCAAGACGCGAACACACGAGCTTATTCCAGAGCTTTCGCGACAACCTGTGATAACACTGGAATATTCGATGACACGTATAAATGCCGACGCGCTTCACCGCTTGTCAGTTGATCGACGGCCGACGCTGTGTTCGCCGCTATCAGTGCCTGTATGTATTGCTGTAATATGACCTTCCGTTTACCGGCTTGTATTGCTGTAATCTGACCTTCCGTTTACCCGCCACAAGTTCGGCCAAATAAACAGTTTCATCTTGGGCATACTGACTGCTGCTGCCTTCGTTGACGTCACGACCACGTGACATCTGGTGGAGGTGCTGCTTCGTTCATGATCCGGACGCCCCCCACGGAGCACTGACCCGGGCCCAAGCCTCGAAGAAGCCGACGCTGAAGAACGCCCCGATCCTCGAACTAGCCGCAGGCAGAAGGCACTCCAGCCAGAGTACGGGCCACTTCCCGAAACCACCGGGAAGCCCAAGACCATGACATCGACCTCGACCGGAACGATGACCGCCCCAGCCGCCCCTACACGGATCCGGCTACATCAACCCAGGGAGCCACTCACCTTCTGGGCCTCATCACTCGAAGACCCGGAAAGCTGGCTCGAAAAGTTCGACCGCGTCGCCCGTTTCAATAACTGGAGCGACAATGACAAGTTGCGGCACGTTTACTTCGCCCTGGAAGATTCCGCTCGGACATGGTTCGAGAACCGAGAAGCCACGCTCACAACCTGGGACCTTTTTCGCGCCGCATTGCTGGACACCTTCACAAGCGTCGTCCGCAAGGAGAGGGCCGAAGTTCTGCTGGAAACACGTATGCAGCTGCCAAATGAAACCGTAGCGCTCTTCACGGAAGAGATGACGAGACTGTTCCGGCACGCCGACCCTGTCATGGCTGACGAGAAGAAGCTCCGGTTCCTGATGCGAGGTGTCATGCAAGAGCTGTTTAGGGGACTTGTCCGCAACCCGCCCAAGATCGACTGTCGACGAATTCCTTACCGAGGCCACGACAATCGAAAATGCACTTGAATGCGCACAAGACAGTACAACCGCCGCTCTGCAACAACCAACTACGCCGAAGCTCATGCCCTCAGCACCAACAACCTGCGCGAGACCATCCGAGCGATCGTGCGGGAGGAGCTGCACAAGCTGTTACCTTCGCTGCAGCCTCAAGTGGATTCGATCGCCGACATTGTCCGCGAGGAAGTTCGGCAATCGCTCGGAATCGCCGAAGCGCCTCAGCCGGAAGCTATGAGCTACGCCGCTGCAGTCCGCCGCAACGCTTCTCCACGCTCGCGTCCGGGCACTGCACCACCGCAGTTCCGCCGCCAGACACCGCCGCCACCGACGCCGTATGGCCCACCTGCCGGCAAGCGCTCCGCTCCGAGGAAGACCGACATTTGGCGTACCCCCCGACCACCTATGTTACCACTGCGGAGAAGCCGGCCACGCGTACCGACGCTGCCAATACCTCGAGATGGGACTGCGTGGCTTCGCCATAAACGCGCCGCGTCCACAACCAGACGAACGACCACGTGACATCGCCGACTATCTTACAGGAGCGCAGTGGACACCCCGACAACCTTCTCGTTCGCCGTCGCCTGGCCGCTACACCTCACCGCATCGCAGGCAGCACGCCGGCCCTGCTCGGGGCCGATCTCCTAGCCCTTACCCGGAAAACTAAGGGCAGCAACCGATGCAGGTGCGGTTGCTGTACGACGAACTACCGAAGATCCTCCGCCGCCGACGATGACGCCGAGACGAAACCTCAAGAACCCGACGCAAACCGAACGTAGCCCCGACGTCGAAACTTTGCGGCCAGAAGACCTGACGAGGCAACATCGAAGCAGCGGTACAAACCGCCGTAGCCGTGACCCGACGACGCGACCCAACCGCAATGCCAGGCGATGAACTAGCGACCTCGACGTTCTCATCGACGGTCACAGCGTCACAGCTCTCGTCGACACCGGAGCCGACTATTCCGTCATCAGTGGGATGTTCCCCGCGAAGTTCAAGAAAGTGAGGACTACTTGGGGAGGTCCTGAAATCTGGACAGCTGGAAGCCACCTAGTAACGCCAGCAGGAATCTTCCTCTCCCTTCACTCCTCTCCCACATTCCGCTTACTTTTTTCCCCTCCTCCCTCTCCCTTACCCGTGCAGCGTTGTTGAGGTGACCTCCTCTGAGAGAGACAGTTACAACGTCGCACTTATATCTTCAATTTTCCTCTTTTCAAAGTCACTACGAATCTGCACAGCGAGAGTCTGAATTAACAACCGGATATATCCCACAAGCTTCGCAGTGCTACAGCGGTGCTCGAGAGATGTCATCCTTGGTATGGACTTCTTAGGCCTTCATGGGGCAGTCATCGATCTGCGATCCAAGTCGATAACCCTGTCTGCCGAAAAAGCACTACCACAGCTCACGCCGCCAGGCAAGCTCGCCTTGAATGTGCTAGACGACCAAGTCACCATTCCCCCTCGCTCCAGCGTCAGCATTTCCGTCGGCACTCAGAAATCAACAGACCAGCATGGCGTCGTTGAAGGCGACCAGCAACTGTTGATCAACCGCGAAATTGGCGTCGCCAGAGGAATAGCCGAGCTGCGAGGAGGGAAAGCAAAAGTGATGCTCACGAACTTCAGCAACGAGTATAAGCAAGTGAGCAAAGGCACGACGGTTGCCTACATCGAAGAAATTGTGGAAGCCAGCAACGCTTTCGCCCTCGCTGAGTCTACCGAACATGCTACGACGAATCGAGGTCCGCAAAAAGATTTCGACGTCAATCCGATCCTTCCGACGCATAAGCAAGAACAGCTCAAAGCACTGCTCCTGCAATGCAAGGACTGCTTCTCATCGTCATCAAGAATTCGGCAGACACCGGTCGCAAAACACCGCATCATAACCGAAGAAAGTGCCAGGCCGCTTCGTCAGAGCCCGTACAGAGTTTCGACGCGAGAACGTGAGGCCATAAAGAAACAAGTCGACGAAATGCTTCACGACGACGTCATCCAGCCTTCAAAGAGTCCCTGGGCGTCACCTATGGTGTTAGTGAAGAAGAAAGATTGGACCCTACGTTTCTGCGTCGATTATCGTCGCCTGAACAAAATCACGAAGAAGGACGTGTACCCTCTCCCACGAATAGACGACGCCCTAAATCGACTCCACAACGCGAAGTACTTTTCTTCGATGGACCTCAAGACGGGCTACTGGCAAATTGAAGTCGACGAGAGAGACCGAGGAAAGACTGCCTTCATTACACCAGACGGCTTGTTCGAGTTCAAGGTCATGCCATTTGGTCTTTGCTCGGCACCTGCGGCATTCCAACGAGTCATGGATACAGTATTGGCTGGCTTAAAGTGGCAAACATGCCTCGTTTACTTGGACGACGTCGTTGTGTTTTCCTCGAACTTCGACGACCAACTCGAGCGCCTTGAATCCGTACTTCAAGCAATTCAAGTTCAAAAGCTCCAGACTCATCCTGAAGCCGGAAAAGTGCCGCTTCGTGTACTAGGAGCTCCAATTTTCGGGTCACGTGATCAGCAAGACTGGAGTGCCCCCAGACCCGCAGAAAACAGCTTCCATCGCCGCCTTCCCACCACCCACCGACAAGAAGGCCGTGCGCCGATTTCTCGCTTGTGCGCCTTATACAGACGCTTCGTCAAGGACTTTTCAAGGATCGCAGAGCCACTAACGCAGCTCACGAAGACTGACGTCGAGTTCCGGTGGGAAAAGGCGCAAGTTCAAGCATTGCAGGAACTGAAACGACACCTGCAGACGCATCCCATACTTGCGCATTTCGACGAATACGCCGATACGGAAATCCACACCGACGCGAGCAGCGTAGGACTCGGCGCCGTCCTTGTGCAGAGGACGGACGGACTGGAAAGGGTTATCACTTATGCCAGCCGGTCGCTATCAAAGGCAGAGGCCAACTACTCCACAACAGAAAAGGAGTGCCTTGCCATCATCTGGGCTACATCGAAGTTTCGCCCCTACCTTTACGGCAGGCCCTTCAAAGTTGTGAGTGACCACCACGCCTTGTGTTGGCTAGCTAACTTGAAAGACCCTTCTGGTCGCCTCGCACGGTGGAGCCTGAGACTTCAAGAATTCGACATTACCGTCGTTTACAACACCTGACGAAAGCACTCTGACGCCGTCTGCCTGTCCCGTGCCCCCGTTGACCCACCGCCGCAGGACGACGAGGATGGTGACTACTTCTTGGGAACTTTAAGCGCTGATGACTTCGCCGAGCCACAGCGCGCCGATCCGGAACTCAAGCGCCTTATGAAATACCTCCAGGACAAGGGCACCGTGGCTCCAAAGGCATTCAGACGAGGACTGGAGTCGTTTTTTTTGCGCAACGACGTTCTCCTAAAGAAAAACTTCTCGCCACTTCGGGCCGAATCCCTCCTCGTAGTACCTTCAGCGTTACGTCCAGAAGTTCTGGATGCTCTGCATGACGACCCGATGGCCCGACACCTTGGATTTTCCCGTATGCTCGCGAGGATACAAGAAAGGTACTACTGTCCTCGCCTCACTGCCGACGTCACCCACTACGTGAAGACTTGCCGAGATTGTCAGCGACGGAAGACACCGCCCACTAGGCCAGCCGGACTTCTGCAACCCATCGAGCCACCTCGCCGGCCGTTCCAGCTAATCGGCATGGGCTTACCGGGGCCGTTCCCGACGTCAAATTCCGGAAACAAATGGATCGTCGTAGCTACTGTCTACCTAACCCTCTACGCCGTGACAACGGCCCTGCCCAAGGGCAGTGCCACTGAGGTAGCAAAGTTCTTCGTCGAGAACATCGTACTGCGTCATGGCGCCCCAGAGGTCCTCATTACCGACAGAGGTACGGCCTTTACAGCGGACCTAACTCAGGCGACCCTGAGGTACAGCCAAACAAGTCACCGCCGGACCACCGCCTACCACCCACAGACGAATGGCTTCACCAAGCGTCTAAATAAGGCCATCGCCGATATGCTGGCCATGCACGTCGACGTTGAGTACAAGACGTGGGATGCAATCCTTCCGTATGTAATCTTTGCATATAACACGGTCGTACAAGAAACGACGCAGATGACGCCGTGTGGATTGGTCTACGGAAGGACTCCGGCAACGACGCTCGACGCCATGTTGCCCAATGTCTCCGACGAGGAAAACGTCGACGTCACCGTGTACCTTCAGCGCGCCGAAGAAGCCAGACAACTCGCCCGTCTGCGCATCCAGAGCCAACAAAAGACCGACAGCCGTCGCTACAACCTTAGACGACGCCACATGGAATACCCACCCGGTGACAGTGTATGAGTTTGGACGCCAGTTCGCCGACGGGGACTTAGCGAGAAGCTTCTTCGAGGATACTTCGGACCGTACAGGGTACTTCGACGTCTCGGCGCACTCGACCACGAAGTTGTCCCTGACGGCATTACCAACTCTCAGCGGCGCCATGCGCGACCTGAAGTCGTCCATGTCGTGCGCCTCAAGCCGCATTACGCACGTTAGTGAACCTGAGGACTATTTTAGATGCGAAGCAGCTCTTTGACTAGCGTGTGTAACACTGTCCCTCCGTGCGTCCGTACGAACGCGCCGCAACACGTTCCCCTCGCCGCAGGTGTTGGAGCGGTGCCAAGTAGGTCACGCCGCAGCTGCGCGTTGACGTCACGCTCCCCCTCGCAGTGCGCGCTGACGTCACTCTCTCCCTCGCCTGCCGCGCGCTCGCCGCACCGCCCGCAGCTGCCGTCTCGTCCGTTCGCCCGCAACACCCGCCGCTACCGCCGCTCGCTCCGCTACCGCGACCGCCGCTCTCAACACTGCCGACTCGTCGGTTCACGCGCAAAATTAACACCATCTTCCCAAAGGGAACCCTGATGGGATGCGAAGCACCCGCGTTAGCGTCGTTCAACCCGCTACGCCCCCCCGTACGCAACGCTGCTGCTTCGCATCCCATAAGGGTTCCCTTTGGGAAGATGCTGTTAATTTTTTGCTTTATTACTGTACTTTCGTGCTTGTGCTTGTTGTTTATTGTACTTACTTGCTTTATTATTGTTATTTATTGTTGCATGTATTTATCCCCCCCCCCCCCCCCCGGTGTTTTGTTTTAAGCATCGGGACGATGCTTTTTCAGAGGGGGGGCATTGCCACGCGCGTTTCTTATACTTTTCATGTGTTCGGTTTGCGCCCGCGGGGGCTGTCAGCGGTGCTCGGCGCGGACCGCACCTCGTTGTTCGAGAGGCTTCGCGATTGCTGTAGATCGTTCTGTTAAGATTGCGCGCAAGACGCGAATACGCGATTTTATTCCAGAGCTTTCGCGACAACCAGTGATAAGGCTGGAATATTCGATGACACACGTATAAATGCCGACGCGCTTCACCGCTTGTCGGTTGATCGACGGCCGACGATCTGTTCGCCGCTATCAGTGCCAGTGTGTATTGCTGTAATCTGACCTTCCGTTTACCGGCCACAAGTTCGGCCAAATAACAGTTTCATCTTGGGCATACTGACTGCTGCTGCCTTCGTCGACGTCACGAGCACGTGACAATATCTTCCCGACAACAGATTCCAAGTCTCTCAGATGTGTCTGATTTTCTCGCGAGGAATTTCCCGCCTTGCGTCCAGACGAATCGCCTGCCAACTTCCCGCTTCTTTGCCACCGCAGCACCAAGCAACTGTTTACCCTGACGGGTTAAGTTTTCGTTTACAAAGATTGGTGCAGAGCTCTTGAAAACGAATTCTCTAGCCGATGGCCTCTCTTTTCTGGCTTTCATGAGAACGGAATTCCGTTTGTCGCGTCGCACAAAACGTACGACAATGCTCCTAGTTCCTTCCTTAGATATGCCCATCCTATGACAGGTGTCAATGTCAATTCCGTGACAGGTTCCTGGATTGCGGCATACAATTTTTTCACAATCTCACACAGGCATGTTCACGTTCTTTGTTATTACGGTGCACGCGATCTCAACACAAGTGGAAAAAAAAAGCAAATGACAGATCACAACATGAAGATGATGGCATGCACGTCATTAACGGCATGATTTACATGCCATGGTCTTGCGACCGTTTCGTTAACTTGACATATACCAAAATGGTACAGCATGACAACTTAGTAGCCTTTTCTGTCGGGCTAGTTGGTACATGGTTGAGTTTGAATTGACTGGACGAAGAACGCAGGACGCGCTTGTCCGCGTCATGTGTTCTTGTCGCGCTATTCAAATATAGCGAGACAAGAGTGTATGACAAACGCAAATGACAGGTGCTAACGACCAAATCACCACGCACATGGCATGTACCGCATGATTTGCGTGACATACTCTCGGGGCGCTCACGTCTGTTTAATATAAATCGATATGTACGAAAATTGCTATCGCAATACATTTCTGTATTAGGAACCTAAAAAAGACAGTTTCGCCGCAAGGGCGAGGCAATGAATTTGAATTTCACCCGGAGAACGGCAAGTAGCTCGATACTTGTAGCGCTCCGCTGAAGCACAAAGGACGCTCGACAAGAACGCACAGGTACACGCAGGACAAGCCTGGACTAACAACTGTCACAATTGTTCCGTCTTTGTGTTTGAGCAACGCGCTGCAAATGTCGACAATGCCGAACCCGACGCTCTAAGATATTTCTTTTTCTTTTAAACTGAGGTGCGTGGAGGGACCTGCCACGTGGTGGCGTCTGACCCGAGGTGTTCCCGGCGTTCCTTTTTTGTTTCGTTCCACATCACGAGTGGGTAAAGAAAGAGGCCACTTTTTTGGGTGCGTCTCAAGGGTATAGTTTTCAAATTGAAAGAAAATGTAGGAGCGTTGCGTGATAAAAACACGTTCAAGCTCCTCCGAGGTCTGCGCACCGCCAACGGTAACTGGTGTATATAAATAGGACGCCGTTATTCAGCCCGGGCATGAATGCCGCGTGGTTGAGTTGTCTAACGCAGCAAGGGGTCGCTGTTTTCAATCCCCGGTCGGGTGCTTCGGCATTTCTTTCCTCTAATTTCTTTTTCTTTGTGCCTTTTTTTACGTATCCGAGACATGACGGCGGCGGCAACAATCCACCGAGAGTGTCCATATAATTTTTATCGCAATAATAACAGGTGGTAACATGAAAATCATTAGATGCATGTCATGTGTGGCATGGCTCACGCGCCATCCTTATGACGCGCTCGCGGCCGTTTCGCTGCCTTGACATATAACAAATTTACTATTGAATACCGTGACTGTATGAAGAACATAAATGACAGGTGCTAACATGAAAATAATTACATGCATGTCATCTACGGCATGATTCACATGCCACGCTCATCGAAGCGCTCGCGGCCGGTTTGCATGGTTGATATACACCAAGACTGGTATTACGCGACGTGGCTGCATGACGAACACATACAGGTGGTAAGGTGAGAATCATGATATGCACGTCATGTGCGGCATGAATTACAAGCCGCGGTCATGGTGCGCTCGCGGTCGTTTCATAGCTTGATATTGTCAAGCGCTTAATCTGCTTGCGAGAAAGAACCAGACGAAGACGCAATTCGCCTCGAGATCTTTGAGTGGCTCCCTCTCGCGTGTGACGTCAGGGAAAGGACTCGGATGCAGCGCTTCGCGCGCGCGCTGGCTACGTGAAGGCTGCTCGACGCTGCCGGCCTGTCTATCGTGCTCGAGTTATTGAAACATTAGTGGGCAAGTTCATCAAGCAATTTGTACTGAATGTTGAAGCAAAATGCCTAGCGAAATAGAGCGGAGTTACCGTCAGGAGCACGTTCCGTGTCGATTGCTCGTGGTGTCGTCTGCTAGCCATCAATGTGTACATCTGCTTCTATGGCGAATATTTCTTTTCCCGACTGTTCTATGGCCGTGGCGCACTCAAAATGAGTTTCCTACCCGTTTTCGATCACTGACTTCACCGTTCGGGCTTCGGTTTCCATGTCTGCGATAAAGCGCAATAAATGTACACCGCGTGCTGCGCGTGTTCGGTTGTCAAGCCTGCTCTTTTGGTTCAATTCCTCTATTCGGAGTTTTAAGCGCACGACAAACGACGTGTGATGGCATTCAAATAAATTAAATGGCGTTACCAGCAACAACGCTTTATTAAATCCACATTTTTAGCAGCTGCTGTGTGAGCGCGTGGTAAGTAATTTATTTAAATTTTAGCACGAAATAAGTAGGATGAGTGTAAAGGGGATGCACGACGGTGATATGGAATATCGGTAGGTTGTCCAGAGTTGTTTTCTTTCTTTTTTTCTGCAACATATTTTAATCCTTACGTTAAATCGACGTTTGTTCAATCGTTCACGGTGGTCTGAAAGTATGCTGAACAGAATTAGTGTAATCATACTAACGCCGATAAATACAAAGCTTTCGCATCGAAAGTCGTAAGATATGTATTTGCAATACAATACTGTAAATCAATCTCAACGGTCGACTTCTGATAGGGTGTGGTGCGATCACTGTACTAAAAGAACTCGGGTTCCTTATGCATTTGCCTAAGTTGACTCGAAGGCGAAAGCCATCTTTTTCTTCAGTCGATGTATTGTTCCTTCGCCGCCCCCTCCGAATGCTTTCTTGACGTAACGTGGTTTTTCACTGCCATCAGGATCGGAGGCATTCCAAGCTTTCTGCACATCACTTGGTTTTGCATCGCCTCCAAGATCGGCCCACCAATCACGGAGGCAATGCAAAGCGATGATGTCATGTGATGATGTCATCATGTAACGTGACGTTATGACGTCAAAAATTTTGGTGGCCTGGGATGTCACGATGACGTCATCATGTGATTAATTATCGCATCACTCGTGTTGACGCTGGCGACGCGGTACGCCGACGGCCAATTTTCGCGCTTCATGAGGAATCGAAGGCCCTTAAAATATTCAGTCTTGTTACAGCACGGTAAAGCACGGTCCACCAGTGTGTCGACGCGGGATCGACGAGCACACGGACAACCACAAACAAATACACTTTATCAATCACTGAAAAGAATGCAACGTCTTCTTCGTCCCTGCGCTCGTCCAAGAACACTCGCGCTGCTTCCTTGTCGCCACCACTGGCACGTACGCGCGGCAATAACAATTACCAGCCCAAGAGGTGAAAATAATGGTGGGAAAGACCTCTCTTTCTCTTCTTCCTGGACACATTCGCCGATTTTTCCTACTGTTTACCGAGCTGTACTACCGCGGTGTCAAATGAAACACGAACAGCGGATCGCGCTGCCCAAGCATTAGAAACTCTATAGTGCGCGCCATCCTGTCATCACCATTGACAGGCCCGCACAGTCGATTAGGCGGCACTGCGCGATCGAAAGCATGAATGTGGCTCACGAGCGGCAAACCGCATGAGCGTATCTATCTCTAATCATAAGGGTCGAACTGTACCACGCGCACCACTGCTGGCGTTTCATTCGGAGCGATCTTATTCGCATCCAGCTCGCCGAATCTATGCTACTTGTCCGCAATAACCCGGTGGTCGATGAAGTTATCGATTTTGTTAAGGCGTTTATTTGCCGGAACTGAGAGAAACTGCGGAATGGCGACAGCCACGGCCAGGCACGAACTCTGAGCGCGAGCGGCGTCCTTCTTTGGAGATGACCCACTATAAGGCGCTCGAGAGTGCAACCATTACTCAGTTCCAAGGCTTCGCTACAATTACCCCGGGTACGAAAAGGGAGCCGCCGGGCGACCTAACAGCTTGTCACAATGAGCGGGTCATAATAGGCCTTCAGACGGTCCACGTTGACAATGTCGCGCCCTCGACGGCGCATGTCCGAAGATTGTTCGATGGGTTCGATCAGGTAGTTGACCGGAGATGTGCGCTCGATGACACGGTAGGGGCCTTCGTATTTTGGCAGTAGTTTTGAAGAGAGGCCAGCTGCGGAGGTAGGGACCGAGAGCCATACGAGCGCTCCAGGGAGGAACGTGGGCTCAGTAGTGGCGGAGCCATCACGAATACTCTTCTGCCGCTCTTGTTCATTCGTCGTAAAGGTCTTGGCCAGCTCGCGACACTCTTCAGCAAGCCTGGCTGTGTCAGAAATAGGGACACACTCAGATTGATCCGGCGTGTACGGGAGTATCGTGTCGATGGTGTGCGACGGGTGCCGTCCGTATAGTAAGAAGAAGGGCGAAAAACCAGTAGTGCTCTGAGGGGCGCTGTTGTAAGCGTAGGTGACGAAGGGCAGTATAGCATCCCAATTCGTGTGGTCGGCGGCGACGTACATTGAAAGCATGTCGCCGAGGGTGCGGTTAAAGCGTTCGGTGAGGCCATTCGTCTGCGGGTGGTAAGCAGTAGTTTTGCGGTGGACAGAATGGCACTCCGTGAGGATGGCTTCGACGACTTCCGACAGGAAGACACGCCCTCGATCGCTGAGAAGCTCCTGGGGTGGACCGTGACGCAGTATGAATCGGTGCAGCAGGAAGGAGGCAACATCGCGCGCAGTAGCCGCAGGGAGGGCGGCGGTTTCGGCGTATCGCGTTAGATGGTCTACGGCGACGATGACCCAGCGGTTACCAGCCGATGTCAGAGGGAGTGGTCCATACAAATCGATACCCACGCGCCCAAACGGACGGTCAGGGCAAGGTAACGGTTGTAGACCAGCTGGAGACATGTGCGTTGACGGTTTGCGGCGTTGGCAATCGAGGCACGAGTGAACGAACTTCTGCACGTAGCGGTACATCCCTCGCCAGAAGTAGCGTTGTCGAATGCGGTGGTATGTTTTGGTTACCCCAGAGTGCGCGCATTGCGGATCCGAGTGGAAGGACTCACATATTTCCGACCGCAAACTGCGGGGTATCACGAGTAGCCACTGCCGGCCGTCGGCGTTGTAATTGCGTCGGTGCAGGAGGCCGTCACGTATGGCGAAATGGTGAGCTTTGCGACGCAAGGCGCGAGTGGATTGTGTTGCCGACGGATCAGAGAGCAAGTCGATCAGCTGGGCGATCCAATTGTCCTTGCGCTGTTCGGTAGCGATGATGTGAACATCGATGACAGAAACGGCAATGGAAGATACTGAGCAGGGGGCATTGTCGTCAGGCAGTGGGGAGCGCGAGAGGGCGTCGGCGTCAGCATGCTGACGTCCGTTGCGGTATAGCACGCGGATGTCGTAGTCTTGCAGGCGAAGAGCCCAGCGGGCGAGACGGCCTGAGGGATCCTTCAACGACGACAGCCAGCAGAGTGCATGATGGTCGGTGACGACGTCAAATGGGCGACCATACAAATAAGGTCGAAACTTTGTAAGGGCCCAGACGATCGCCAGGCACTCTTTTTCCGTGACGGTGTAATTTGTCTCGGCTCTCGTGAGCGTACGGCTTGCGTATGCCACGACATATTCGGGGAATCCGGGTTTGCGCTGCGCCAGGACAGCGCCGAGGCCTACGCCGCTGGCGTCTGTGTGCACCTCCGTGGGGGGCCGTAGGGTCGTAGTGGCGTAGTATGGGAGGAGACGTCAACAAATGGCGGAGCCTGGCGAACGCGTCGTCGCACTCGGATGACCACGAATCAAGGGGCCCGTTACTTCCAAGGAGCTTCGTCAGTGGTGATATGATCGTGGCAAAGTTTCGGATGAATCGTCGAAAGTACGAACACAGGCCTACGAAACTGCGCAGTTCTTTGACGGACGCAGGTTTGGGAAATTCGGCCACGGCCCGAAGCTTGGCCGGATCGGGAAGGATTCCGTCCTTGGACACGACGTAGCCTAGGATGGTGAGTTGCCGCGCTGCAAATCGGCACTTCTTCAGATTTAGTTGGAGACCGGCGTCACTCAAGCGCGTCAAAACATGCCGCAGGCGCTGAAGATGCGTGGAGAAGTCCGGAGCGAAAACGACGACGTCGTCGAGGTAGCACAGGCACGTGTGCCATTTCAGGTTGCGCAGAACGGTATCCATCATGCGCTCAAAGGTGGCGGGCGCATTGCACAGTCCAAACGGCATGACGTTGAATTCGTACAAGCCGTCGGGCGTGATAAAGGCGGTCTTCGGTCGAGCGTCTTGAGCCATAGGTACTTGCCAGTACCCTGAGCGCAAATCGAGAGATGAAAAGAATTCTGCTCCTTGCAGGCTGTCAATCGCGTCGTCTATTCGCGGTAGTGGATACACGTCCTTACGAGTGATCTTGTTGAGACGTCGGTAGTCCACACAGAACCGCACAGAACCGTCCTTCTTCGCAACGAGAACAACAGGAGACGCCCATGGGCTGTCCGAGGGCCGAATTACGTCGCGTCGGAGCATGTCTTCTACTTGCTCATTAATTACCCGACGTTCGGCAGGCGACACGCGATATGGACGTTGCCGTAACGGTGGCTGGGCGCCAGTGTCGATGCGATGTGTAACAGCGGACGTGCGACCAAGAGAAGTTTGCCCGACATCGAAAGAAGAACGAAATTCTTGCAGCAGGCCCAGAAGCTGGGAACGCTGGACCGACGTAAGGTTATCAGCAATGGAGGGACCAAATACGTCAGCAGGTGACGGATCAGACCTGGAAATAGCGCTGATGGTACGAGAACTGGGACAGTGCGAGTCATCGGGTACGTCCAGGACTTGTGCTTCGTCGATGGGTTCCACTCTGCCGAGACATTCCCCTCGAACCAACGTAACCATGTACGGGAATGGGTTGGTCACAAAAATAGCGGTGTTGCCCTGAGTTACTTGCACGGTCGCGAAAGGTACTAGCAACCCTTTCCTACTGCAACCACGGTCAGATGGCGAAAGGAGTGCAATTGTGTCGGAGAGACCGGCGCAGTACACTGACACAGCCGTTGACGAGCTTGGAGGTACTGTCGTATCGTCTTTGACGAGGATCTTTCTCAGTGCCGAGGGACTGTCTACTGGCGTCAAATGTGAGAACGGCGAGAGTTCGATTTCGGCAGAGGCACAATGAATGACGGCGTCGTGGCGGGAGAGAAAGTCCCATCCCAGGATGACGTCGTGAGAGCATGCAGTAATGATGATGAACTCGACGACATACAGAACTTCCTGAATGACGACGCGAGCAGTGCACACTGCTGTAGGGTGAATACTCTGCGAACTAGCGGTACGGAGGGACATCCCAGAAAGTGGCGTCGTCACTTTTCGGAGTAAGCGGCAAAGTTTTGCGTCCATAACGGATACGGCAGCTCCAGTATCGATAAGGGCAGATGAGCGAACACCGTCCACGAACACGTCAATGACATTCCATGGATTTCTCTGAGGGCTTTCACAGTTCGATAGCGTCGCAGCCCTTGCCTCGTGGACTGCGACGACTAGTTTTCCTGCTCTTGAGCGGCCGAACTTGGCCGCATGGGTGAAAGGGATCGACGTCGTGGAGACGTGGACCTACGAGGAGATGAAGCTGGGCGAGACGTCGGTGGCATAGACGGGGGGTGAGTCGTGAAAGGAACGGCTCAGCTGGCCAGCGGCAGGTGACGGGACAGGAGGCGGTTGCACCCGAAAGCAATAACGCGCAACGTGACCGGCGTAACCGCATGCAAAGCAGATGGGCCGGTTGTCGGGTGTGCGCCATTGGTTCGCCGGGGTAGGTCGCGCCCATGTCGCAAGACCTGACGGACGGAACTGCGGCTGGAATGGCTGGATGGTGGGCTGAAGTCGAGGCCTAGGGACGACGTCAGCATACGTAGCCGGCATACCCGCTTCGGTGGATGGAGGTCGAGCGGCGGCTTCGGCGTAAGTCAGAGGTGCGGCCGCCGGAAGTACTTGAGGCGGCCTGGCGACAACTTGAGCGTAACTCTGGGGCGCAGGAGCCGGAGATTGCTGGTGGTACGCTGGCATGACCTCCGAAATTTCTTGCTCGATCGCTCGGCGGAGGGGAGGAAGAAGGGTGGTCGCCGATTGTTGAACGGCTGGCGGGTGGGCAAAGGCCAGGAGAGAGAACTGCCGTGCGATTTCTTCACGGATGAAGGACTTGAGCTCTGTCAGCAACGCCGTCTGGTCAGAGGTGGCCACCAATCCAGCTAGCTCTGCACCTCGTGAAGGGGAGCGACGGGTCATCGAACGCTGCCGGCGGAGCTCCTCGTAGCTCTGGCACAGCGTGATGACCTCAGCCACTGTGGCAGGGTTCTTGGCGAGCAGCATGGTGAAGGCATCTTCGTCAATACCTTTCATAACGTTGCGGATCTTCTCAGGCTCAGACATGGTTCCGTTGGCTTTTTTACACAAGTCGAGGACATCTTCGATATAGCTGGTGAATGATTCACCGGCCTGCTGAGCACGTTCGCGTAGGCGCTGTTCGGCTTTCAGCTTGCGAACGGCAGGGCGGCCGAAAACGTTGATGACGGCGGTCTTGAAATCGGACCAAGTCGCAAAATCAGACGCGTGGTTGTTATACCACAAACTTGCTACTCCCGCAAGGTAGAATACCAAGTTTGTCAACTTTCCGTCGTCGTCCCATTTGTTGGGGATGCTCACGCGCTCGTAAAGTGCCAGCCAGTCCTCCACATCGGTGCTATCGGCGCCAGTGAAGATCGGTGGATCGCGGATGCGTGGGACACCGGGACAAGTGGGCGGCATGGGGGGGGAGGCGTTTGCTGAGAAGCGTCTTGGGGCATGGTAGATGTCAGGGTACGAGATCGAAGCTCCACAGGCATCGAATGGGAGCAGAGCACTCTCCACCAATTGTTAAGGCGTTTATTTGCCGGAACTGAGAGAAACTGCGGAATGGCGACAGCCACGGCCAGGCACGAACTCTGAGCGCGAGCGGCGTCCTTCTTTGGAGATGACCCACTATAAGGCGCTCGAGAGTGCAACCATTACTCAGTTCCAAGGCTTCGCTACAATTTCATTTTTTCCGCCAACGTTGTGTGCATGTGCACATGCAAGCGCACATTACTACAATAGGGAGTGGAGTGTGAATTTTCGTTCAACTCCTGTTTACAGAACGCTAATTTTTGCGAATAAGCCGTAAAATTGATCGCACTTTGATTCCAAAGCAGCGTAGACTCCCTTTAACTCACTTGGCGGGGGGCGTTCGCGCTTTCACGTAAGCTATTTCAACGCCATCCAGCTCAGTGAGTGACGCTATGAACTCGGGGGCATGAACCTGACCGCGATGGCTGTGGGTATACAGAAGATATGTTAAATGTTAACGTTTCTTAACCTCCTGTAATGCTAGCAGTCATCTCAAGAAATATCAGTAGAAGAAAATGCAGCTTGTAGTTGATGGACGCCGTGCGATGCGAGCGAACTATAACGAAAATGCTGATGTTTTAGCCAGAGAGTAGCAGACGACAAAAGCCGAATCCACGCCGTTCCGTCACCGGGGCTCCGTTCGCAGCGCCGCCTGCGGTGGCACACGAGGCGAGTAGTTGTCGCGCCAGTGACTGTTCCTGCGCCGACCCCTTATATCCTTGTAACGCCGCCTTGTAAACGTCGCCTTTCTTTTGAACATTACATTTAATTGGTGGAGGTACTGCGTAGTCTCACCTATGCAACAGACCCCTTCCAGTAGCAGGAACGCCAGCCAGAAATCGGAGCTACTCCAGTGCACCGTGCTAGCCGGAAAACTCGGGGACTGGCCCCAGAATTCCTGCCTCGCAGTACAACTACAGTGTCGACAGGTATGAAGGCTACTGCTACCGCCCCTGCTACTGTAGCTACAGCCGCGTGGCGAAAACCGCGCATGCCGTCCCTTCCGTGGCGGCCTTTTTGAAGATGTGGAAGGCCGCAGCGGATTTCAACGGGTGGGACGAAGAAGCGAAGCTCAGAAATGTGCACTTCAGTCTTCCGGATGGTGCTCATTCCAGAACCGCAACGACCTCCTAACGTCATGGTGCCAGTTCTGTCGCAGGCTTCTGGACTCCTGCCCCAATCGTCAAGAACGAGCGGAATGGGCCCTCCAGACCCGCACTCGGATGCCAAATGAAATTGTGGCTATTGTGGGCATTTGTTATGTACTTCTTCCTCACCTGTGCATTATCATAATCATCATCATCCGTTTGTCTCTGTCCTCATCGTCACCGTGTCATCATCATCATCATCATCATCATCGGGGGTGTGCGCGCTCTGCCCGTTCGCTCCCGAGGACATGGTCCGCATGTTCAAACAAGCCGATCCAAACACGCCGGAAGACAAAAAGCTGCGACAATTGATACGCGGTGTGAAAGACCAGCTCTTTGTTAAGAGTGTTGCGGAGGTCCTCACGAAAGCTGTCGCAATGGAGATCGCGCTGCACCAGCGGAACTAGAATGATCGGTAAGTGAATGCTGCCTATACCATCGGGCTAGGATATTCCCGACCGACGTGGGAGCGCTTCGCGAGGTTATACGTTCGGCTGTCCGCGACGAGACACAACATCTGCACCAGACGCCTACCACTAACTGCATCGCCAGCATCACACCTGACCAAGTCCAGCATGCGATCGGCGCACCTCGTAGGGAGACACCTCTTCAGATTGCTGCACCACTTCAGGCGTTCACAACTTCAAGTGAATCTTGACGCTTTGAGAAGCACCGTCCCGTCGTCGGTGACAGCGCCTGCGGTGAACGGCTTCCAGCACGCCAGTTATGCCGTCACATTCGGACACGCATCACCTACGCCAGTGCGGCTATCTGCAGCAACCCCGCATGCCACACTTAAGTCAGCACAGGCAGTGCTTTATTTTGAAGACACTCGACCCATCGCATGTAAATCCGACACTTGGCGCATGCCTGACCGACGACCGCTTTGCTACCACTGTGGTGAGGCGGTACCGCCGACTGAGACTTGAGGGTTCTCCTGCCAATTCACCCCGTCCCCAGTACGGACAGAGGCCACCCGAACTTGAAAATTTTATCACATACCACCCAGGCTCCAGTCGCGCTCACCATCACCATCCTATTCAGGCGACAGATGCCGCAAGGACGATCGCCGAGCCCTCGCCTGGACGCCAGTGATCTTTTGAGGCGAGGCCGCCGATTCTCGACGTGATGAAGGCCTCCAATCGATGCGACTTCGGGCCGACGGAAATTTGACGACGCCTGTAACTTAGCCTGAAGTTCTCAATGAACATACTTGTGCTTATCGAAGGTCGAAGTGTAACTGCCTTAGTAGATACCAGGGCTGACTACTCGATTATTGGCGGAAAATTGGCAAACCTGCTGAAGAAAGTTATTATGCCTTAAACAAGGTCGCACATACGCACAGCTGGCAGAGATGTCAAACCGCTTAGTGTGTGCACTGCCAGGCTACAAATCCGATGTTCCACGTTTCTGGTCAGCTCCCTTGTGCTACGCGAATGCTCCCGCAAATGAATTCTCGGAATACAGTTTCTTCGGAAATTGGATGCCATAATCGACCTGCGCAGCCTTTCCTTTTCTACAGTCAAGGCTACGTTACCTGCCACCGAGTGCCCGACCCCAGTGTCACAATGCCACCTCGCGCGTGTATCATGATTCAGGTGACTTTCGAGGGAACAAGCGACGGTGAAACACCTGGCAGAGTGCAACGTCTCCCTTTTGCTTGCGCATGGAATTTCTGTGGCACTTGGCATTATTAACGGTTAAGCTGAGGTTATGATCACGAATTTCACAAATGAGCATCGCCACCTTTTCCGTGGCACTGCCATCGCCTACGCTGAAGCCTTCGAGGACGTCATGGAGTGTTTCGCGTGTGAAGACAGTAGCCGCGATGGGAAAGCCGTCACAGCTGCGTCATGCATTCACCTGAGACGAATGGGAGGCGAAAGCCATTTTCTTCCTTTCCTTCCCAGTCGATGTATTGAACATCCCGGGACCCCTCCGAGGTATTTCTGCACCTAACGTGGTTTACTGCCTCAAGCATCGTCTGCACCTCAGCTGGTTGTGCACTGCCTCCGTGGTCGGCCCATCTTAGAGAGGATGTCATCGTATGACGTCACAAACTGTGTGACGTCATGATGACTTCATATGGTCAGGTGATGATTTTTGCATCACTCGTGTGCGGACTGTCAATTATCGCGTGTGTTAAGGCATCTAAGGCCTTAAAAAACTGCTGGGCTGTCGTTCCATGAAATTCCAGCTGCCGCTGTGGTGAGGAAGAGGCGACTTGTGCGGGAGAGGTGAGTAATCAGGCGTGATAATGCGACTCCTAAAGCATTTTTAAACTACGCTGGAATATGTAGTCGTCATTTCCGACAAGAAGACCGCATAGAATATATGAAGCGGCGGCTCAAGAAGCATGCAGTACTATCGGTCTGCAGACTATCAACGTTTTCAGCCCGATGTAACAACTGGACGAAGCATGGCAAGCATCACTAAACGTGACCGTGCTGCGACCGAACAGTCAACGAATTCACGTACCAGTAGCAACGCTGCTTCACGATCGCCGCCATGTGCAACGCTGACATTAGCTACCGAAGAATCGGAGCCCATGGACACCACACGTCCTGTACAAAATGAATGCGTGCACAAGGATGAGTAAGCTACCTCATGCGACTGAAGTTCGCAGTCCAGGTCGACAGTCATCCGGCCTCTACTTTGCGCCCTTACGCGAAGGCCAAGCCGAACAGAAAAGAAAAAGACCTGAGGACGACTGACCGTCGATAATTACAACGGATAGCTCAAGAAACTTACAACAGGCCGCATTTTTCACGCCTCTCACATTGGCGTAAGTTAAGAGTCAACAATACGACTTTAGACTTGAACAACATCGGCCAGTTTTGCAGGAAGCGTGCGGAATATGCAGCTGTATTTGTTCATTGTTGCAGCATCACGATTTAACTGCCTTAAGCCCTGAAATGATGGAATCACACAGTATAGTTCCTCATTTCCTGGCGCCAACAGTTGCTTCCTGCCTGAGACAACAAATGTAATTCTCAAAAACTCTGCCAGGAGAAAGGGTTAACACGTATATCCTTGGAAGCACTGTAGTGACATTTCGTACAATTTAGCGCATGAACTCCAGGCTTGCGTATAGAGTGCTACACCAGTAGACGTTAGCATGCATCTGGAGACTTTAAGAACTGCAAAAGTACGCAAAACACGTTACCAAGGTCGAGGGACAGTAGCTTGGCGACATATCTCGTGCAGTAAACCCCCCTACTAATTCCCATAGAGGTAGTTCTCCCGCTACCTATAGTATTTGCATGGTCAGCATGTTTGAACGAATGGCGATGTTTTAATATTGTTTAAGTTTCAATGTGTTTATGCTAAAATGACGACATAGTGTATTTTCGTACTGACAAAAGTAGTGTTCAAGAAGACTAAGCACTTTTGCCACGCATCTGGAGCGATCGTGAATATGGAGAAAACAAAGATTTGGCTAATGGGGAACAAAACCCTCTAGATCTAGTTGGAACAGTGCACCGCTCGGGCACCTTATGCTCTTGCATCGAATACAGAACACTGGGCCGCAGTGCTTGTCATCACTCACGTTGGACAAGCGCACCTCGCAAGCATGGATGGGGTGAGGAGAACTTTGTTTTCGCCTGTGCGCAGGTATGCAATGTCAGGTATAGAACTTAGAGAAACGCTTTTTCGAATATGCGTCCGAGTCGCCGACGGCGACAGAATGACAATGTGGCGACACAATATGCGCACAATACCGCGCAGCATTCACCTTGCTATCAGGCAGCCCGGCGTGACACGACCACACGCTTCACTGCAATCGGATAAGCCGCAGCGCCACCGCAGCGTCACCCAAGGCTTACGTCACCAGCGGTAGCTACAAAACCAGGCTGCCAAGATTGGAAGCGCATCATTTTGTTCCACTACCTCTGTCGAGCGTCGCGTCAGAATGCTCTCCCGAAGCTGCTACAGTAGTTGAATAAATGCTCGTTACGTTTTCATGTTGGGATGCGTCTTTCCGTCGACACGGCATCCCACATCTGGTGACCTGGAAACCGAACTAACCGCACCGCCATGGCCGACCCAGAAGCGCTCACCGCTCTGCGCCAGCAAGTGCAACAGCTACAAGAGGAACTGCAGACCCAGCAACAGCAGCATTCTCGCAACGCCTCCAAAACCGAGACCGTGCCTGCCGGCTCCGCTGAGGACGTCAGAGCTCCTACAGAAGGCATCCCGCACGCTGCCTCCTGGCGTGTTGCTGTCAAGCTTCCGCCGTTTTGGGTGGACTCTCCCGAGGTCTGGTTTGCCCAGTTCGAGGCCCAGTTCTCCCTGGCACGCATCGCACATGACCGGACCCGCTACCATTACGTCGTCGCCCACCTGGATGCCCGCTACGCCAACGACGTGCGGGATATCCTTACCAACCCATCGACGGCCAATCTTTACGAACACCTGAAGACCGAACTTATACGCCGCCTGTCACCCTCGACCCTTGCCTGAACGCATCTCTGACTTGCAGATGTACCGTCAACCCACCACCGCTAAAGACCTTCGCCGTTTCCTTGGCATGCTGAACTTTTATAGACGCTTCTTACCGCACGCCGCCGACTACCAGGCGCCCCTTCATGATGCCTTGGCTGGTCTACGAGGCAACCAACCCGTCACGTGGACACCTACTTTGGTGAAAATTTTCGAGGAATGCAAGGCTGCTCTCTGCACCGCCACGCTTCTCTCCCAACCCGTGCCTGACGCTCCCTTGGGACTCTTCACAGACGCCTCTGGTTTCGCCATCGGCGGCGCCCTCATACAACGCGTGGACAACACCTGGCATCCCTTGGCGTTCTTCTCCAAGAAACTCAAAACGACCCCTTCAACCACCAGTTCCACTGACGAAACCACGACCACCGCCCCGACAAATTTGCCAGCCTGCTACAGAGAACTTCTGGCGATATACGAAGCAGTGCAACACTTTCGCCATATTCTCGAAGCACAGAACTGCACCATCTATACCGACCACAAGCCTCTTACCTACGCCTTCTCTCAACGTCGCGACAAACTCCCGCCTGTACAGCAGAACCAACTCTCGTTCATTGCGCAGTTCACCACCGACATCCAACATGTCAGCGGGAAGGACAACGTAGTCGCGGACGCGCTTTAACGCGTAGCAGCCATCAGCTCGGTGCAGATAACGGCGGACGTCCTTGCCGAGGCTCAGACTACGGACGCCGAACTACAGGAACTTCTCAAGGGCGGGTCCTCACTTCAGCTACAACAGGTCCCCATTCCAGGGTCGACAACCACTATCCACTGCGACATGTCGACAGGACGAAGCAGGCCCTTCGTGCCCCTGGCCCACCGCCGTGGCCTTTTAGATGTGAAGCATCTTATGGCGAAGCTTAATCCGGTGGTGGTGGTGGTGGTGGTGGTGGTGGTGGTGGTGTGCCGCGTGCCCACCCTTACTGCGCATGCGCAAACAGTTAAAGAAAAAATAAAAACAAAAAACCTCCTCTCCCCCCTCTCTCTCCTCTAGGCATCCCTCCCCACGGCAACCACACCCTCACTGCGCATGCGCCTCCCTTCCTCTCTCCCCTCTTACACTCCCCCCTCTCTCCATCCCTGCCCGCGGCGTCTAACTCCCCCCTGGGCATGCGCGTCCCCCCCTCTCTCTCCTCTCCTACGCTCCCCCCCTCTCTCCTCTACGCATCCCTGCCCACGGCGTTCACACTCCCACTGCGCATGCGTGTCACCCCCTCTCTCTCCTCCGCTTCCCCCTCTCTCGCCTCGCGACGCCGACGCAGGCAGCGTCTGCTAGCGAGTTTCTTGGTTGAAAAAACCGACTGCTCGCGCTGCACAATCGTTCACTGGCCATCCCGTATATATGGCAATGGATCTTTACCTCCAAGGTGGTGCCGGTGGAAGATTTCTCCTGTGCGTTGTTGAACAATAAAAATTCGCAGCGTGCGCGTTAACTAAAAGCGGAGTGCGGGTCTCTGTGTCCAGTCGGAGTCTTCTGTCTCTTTGCCCATTAGCAGCGATTGGCATGTTCCAGTAGGAAACACTCCTCCATCACTGCCTGCTTTGCGCCTCCCCAGTTTTCTCTCCTGCGCAACGCTGCGATGAGCGCCAGCGTCAACGCCGCCGCCAGTGTAAGCGTTAGCGCCCGCTGCTTCACATCTACACATGGTTCCCTTTAGCGGGAGATGGTGTAATTTTTTGACCAGCCTCACAACCTCAGCTATCCCGGCATACGCGCCTCTACACGCCTCGTGGCTGACCGCTATGTCTGGCCCTCCATGCAGCGGGATTGTCGCACCTGGGCGCGCTCCTGCATTCAATGCTAACGCGCTAAAGTCACCAGGCACGTCATGTCACCACTCGGAACATTCCCTCAGCCTTCTGGTCGGTTTGAGCACGTCTGCCTCGACATCATAGGACCCTCTCCCCCGGCTGGACAATATCGCTACTGCCTCACCGCCATTGACCGGTACACTCGATGGCCCGAGGCATGGCCCCTCGAGGGAATCACCGCGGAAGATGTCGCCTCGGCCTTCTTCACAGGCTGGATTGCTCGTTTCGGCGCCCCCGCCGCGTAACCACCGACCAAGGACGACAGTTTGAGTCGCACCTCTTCGGGCTTCTCGGGCTGACTATCGGTTTTGAACGCTTGAGGACCACCAGTTACCACCACTGCGCCAACGGAATGATGCAGCGTTTCCACTGACAGTGCAAAGCAGCCATTATGTGCCACCCGAACTCAACCTGGCTCGAGGCCATCCCAGCCGTCATCCTCGGTCTTCGCGCCATCTTCAAGCCGGACATCCACGCTACCCCAGCAGAGCTCGTCTACGGGGAACCGCTCCGCCTCCCAGGTGAATTTGTCACTGCGCTGCCTTCCAACAACGCGACGGCAGACCCCACCGACTTCGTCGCCCGGCTCCGACGCACCATCGCCGTCCTTCACCCGTCACCTGCAGCTCACCACTCTAAGCCCGCACCTTTCGTCTTCAAGGAGCTTGCAACGTGCACGCATGCTTTCCTCCGCGACGACACCGTCCGCAGGCCCTTCCAGCCACCCTACAGTGGACCCCACCTGGTCCTTCATCGCGAAGACAAAAACTTCACCCTGCGCATCAACGGGATCGAAGTTCGTGTTTCGATTGACCGGCTGAAGCCAGCATTCATCGCTTCTGACGAACCAGGCAGCACCAGTACACCTAAACGCGCCCATTTCCAAACCTTGATATCGCAGCCTGCTGCTAGTGTCACTTCACGCTCTGGACGTCGCGTGCGACCGACAGACTTCTGCAAGCCGTGATGGCTCTCCACTCTGTGGGGGGGGTGATGTGGCGACGCAATCTGCGCACAATACCGCGCAGCATCCACCTTGCTATCAGGCAGCCCGGCGTGACACGACCACACGCTTCACTGCAATTGGATAAGCCGCAGCGCCATCGCAGCGTCACCCAAGGCTTACGTCACCAGCGGTGGCTACAAAACCAGGCTGCCAAGATTGGAAGCGCATCTTTTTGTTCCACTACCTCTGTCGAGCGTGCACAGAAAAAAAAATTACACCCTTTAGGGTGTAATGCGGGTGTTTGCGTTAAAAGCACCCTTATGAACACCCTTATTTTCAAAATATGGGTGTTGGTAAGTAAAACACCTTTGCAACACCCCATTTACACCCTCATCTGAGGGGTGTAATGAACAAGGCTACGAATGTACCAAATTTTTGGGCAGGTTTTGTTTATATATTAAGTATACATGAACCGGCCGTCTTGATACCAGCAAGGCCCGTCCTACTAGCTGCTTGCGGTTCTAGTAACGAATCGAAGTAGGAAGTAACGTAATGCAAGCGAAACACAGTGTTCGTTCATAAAGCGCGCGAACTACAAAGACGGAAGACACAACAGGAGCGCCGCTTATCTAATAGGATCAGGGCCAATCCTGTTGTATGTGTTCCTCTCGTCTTTGTCGTTTGCGCGCTTTGTGAATACTGAAAAAGTGAACTAGCCCGAATCAAGGTAATGTTGCGTACAATTACCCTTCCCCCCCCCCCTTAAGAGCGATGCTCTTAAAGCTGGAGGTAAAACGTCTGCCATCTGCAAAATACCCTCAGTGCAGTTGACATAGCCATAACCTCGACGGCAACGGACGATCAGCTAGGTCTCCTAAAACTGGATATTGACGTGATGTATTTTGAACCGGGCACGTGTTATTTAACTACTGTTGCGAATATTGCTCTTCGTGCTACACGAATATAAAAAAGAATGCGAAAAAAAAATTGAAGGACACTTTGTTCATTCCAAAGTGTGTTCGGCGAAAGCGTGACCATTCCACTGACTATGCCATGTCTTTTACTCTCAGTGGGATAACACACAAACCGAATGTGTGCGTGTTTTTTTTTTTTTTTTTTTTTTACCGCGAATGGCAGCGAGACGCGAGACTAATCTTCCTCCGTTCGCATGCGTTAGTATTTTCTCGCGCTTTGCGCATCGAGCAAACGCCATCCGCGTTCCAACGCTTAAATTGACGGACCCTTTCTAAATTCGAAAGTGCATTCCGTGAACGCCTGTGTCCATTGAGATGGCGTCGGTGAGAATGATTGCAAACGCTGGGCACAGCGATGCTACGCAAGCAAAGCGCGAGCGCTTTAGAGTCCGACGCGACCGGCGTCCGTTTGCGCATCCCGGCGGCCACCTGGCTCCATGCCAAAGCTCGGACAGATGGACGGACAGATGGACGGACAGACGGACGGACGAACAGGTGGGCGGACGGACGGACAGACGGACGGACGGACAGAAGGACGGACAGAAGGACGGACGGACAGACGGATGGACAGACGGACGGACGGACGGGCACCGGACGGACACCGGACGGATGGACACCGGATGGACAGACGTACGGACGGACGGGCGGACGGATTGACGGACGGACGGAAGGATGGACGGACGGACAGACGGACGGACGCCGGACGGACACCGGACGGACGTGAGCATGAGACATTAAAGGCTTTCGCCTTAAAAGACGTTTCGGTTCCCCTGACGGAGCCTTGCTCGCAATGACAGGAGCGTTGTTGACTAGATTGCGAACAAGGTTCTCGTCAGGGGCGCCGAAACGCCTTTTTTCGCATTTTTTTTTTTGGCGGGTGCCCTTCTTTTAATTTTATGATGTTACTTCCCGAGCATACGTGCTTCCGTCAAAACCTCAACTTCATTAAGGGCGAGAAGTCAACAGTACTGCACCCTTTTCAGTGGTGGTCTTGTTCGAAGGACTGCAAGCAAAGTACAAATATGGGTTCTCTTCAAATAGTGTAACGATCCATGTATGCAATGTTGCCTGAAGCAATGTCTTGCGCAAAATGAAGGCGCTCACGAAATATCGCTTGCGTGGCCATGAATACACAGTCGCGCAGTCTGGACTACAGGAGCTGTGACTGGGCACCATCCGCGTACGCTGGGTCAGGTGTCAGCCATGGGAGGGAGGGTTAGGGGCAAAAGTGCTCCCCGCCCCCCAGGCCACACACAGCTTGATTTTGCAGTCCTTTAATTCTTATTGCGATAGTAAGTTCTGCGTGAATAAAGCAGTAATAAAAGCGTGCACTGTCGGCGCAGAGCGCTACGAAGCTCGGCGACGAGTGTGGCGAGGATGAAGAAGAGAGGCGACGCGACAGGAAAGACGACGGCAAGTTGCTAGACTATGGACCCAACGAGGACGTGCCGACCCACAGTTTCGAGCAAAGGAAGCCTAGGCTAAGCTGCCAAGAATAGCCGAAGACGATGAGCTTTGAGTGAGGGAGGTGGTGTCGCGGGAACGGCACGACAAGGCTCATAGAGACGTTCGACTGCCCATCAAACAAAGGGAATCCGAACCTCGCTTGCGAGTTCTAGAAAATTTCCGTATCCGAGAAAGAGCGGCTACAGCCGACGCTGAGGGAAGGTTTAGTGGAATCCATGGGCGTCGGCAGGGGGGGTGCAAAAGGGGAACTTGTCCCCCCTCAAGCCTCACCAGCACTTCCCTCACCCAAGCTAGACCAATGCTCTCCCCCTCCCCCCAGCCGCGATGCAACACTCGTTTGCAGCCCCCAAGAGAAAATCCTGACGACGACCATGGTGAAATCACATTCTCATCGCTATACCACAGCTAATACAGTACTTGGTAGAAGTGACCCTAAAGCTATGCAAAAGCCATTAGCTCCGCTGTTTCACCAGTCTTCACGACGTTAAGCTAGTAAAGCTACGCTAAATATTGCTCTTGAATATTACATTCGTGCGCTGTGACATGCAGCCCGTGCAGTCCTTACAGCATCGTCGCAATGCACACTGCGATTCGAATACACTGTTAAAAGCATAACGAAATAGGCCACAGAAATAGAGCCACGGCGCCGCGGCCGCGCAATCCAACAACGGCTGGAGCAAACGTTCGCCGGCGCCACATCGTCTCGTCGCCTAGGCAACCTCGGCTGCCCTGACCGCCGCGCGTGCGCAATGCGCGCAGCGCGCGGGACTACGTACCACGTAACTCAATGGGCTGGCGGAATAGTCTCCGTTTTTTGTGCGTGTGGTAGTGTGGTGCGCGTCATTCTCGATAAGTCGAGTTTAGCAGTCGGTGTTTTTTTTTTTTTTTTTGTTTGAAATGTGCCTGCGCTCTGTGCTCGTCCTTTGTGTTCTGCCAGTGCTGCTTATTAGAAAGATGCACTGTACTGTAGGGGAGGCCTGCAGCTTCATATCGTGGAACACTCGAAGTGAAACGGTATGTACCGCTCTCATGTTGCTGTGGTCAGCGCTTTGTTAACTGCGTGAGCGCGATAATAACGCCGTCAACTGAGTCTTTCTTAACTAGTGGACGATAAGTCAGCATTTGTTTACGTAGAGAGCATATTTGTGTGTATTGTTTCATCGGGATGATGGCGAAGTTGTGTGATGTTAGGTGCGGGCAAGCTTTTCTTACTTTGGAGTTGAAAGCAGAGTGCGCATGCGCGGCTGTGATTCGGCGAGGGATTTGAACTGAGTTGTGGCAGCGGCGCAGCGCCCTTCTCTGTTGGCAGTGGTGTTTGGTGCCCCGCTCGCGATGAACCTCTATTTTGGTTTAATAATAGTTTAGTGGGGATGGCGCTTGTTAGCTCTAAGCGTCAACCATGTTTAAGGCGCGTATGCTTGGGCATGTTGTTAATTCATGTGCACTCTTTTAGCGCACAAAAGGACCAAGGGCGTGGTGTCCGCGTCGTTCTTTTGCGTCCCTGTTCGTTTTGTGCGCTAAAACTACCGTGATATATATACTCGGGTTGATGCATATGGGTGATAACGCAGCATACTGCTTCGCGTTAGGTGCGCCTCGCGAAGCTCGCCTACGTGCTAATACATTCCGTTTCGTTTAATTCGTACCGATGTTTTCATTCACTCGCAACGTAGGTTGCGGGATACTGCCGGCACCCGTGCATGTGTAGCCGTTCGTTCAACTTGACTTTTGTTTGAACGGATCTTTCGTGTGTGTGTGTTTGTGTGTTTGTGTGTGTGTGTGTGTGTGTGTGTTTGTGCGTGCGTATGTGTGTGTGTGTGTGTGTGTGTGTGTGTGTGTGTGTGTGTTTGTGTGTGTGTGTGTGTTTGTGTGTGTGTGTGTGTGTGTGTGTGACCAAATAGCCGTACCTTAACTGTGCAAGAGCTAGTATGAGCATAAGTGCTGGCGTTCGAACAAAATTTATTTTATTCTGTTTGTTTCCACCATGTGTAGCTTTCGTTACATTGTTCTGGTTTTTAAGAGTTATTCACTTCACCCCATTTCGGTGTTTTAACTGGGCTAAGTACTTTTACGTGTAGAAATACAGTGATTCCACTCCTGCGCCAAAGTGCGCCAAATCAGATTTACTGCGCCATCCTGATAATATCAACGGAAATTGCGCCAAACTGCGCCAAAGTCTCGAATATGGGGGGGGGGGGGGGGGGGGGTATATCATCAGCAATAGCCACGCCGGCGCGTAAAAACATGTGCAGCGTGTTCTCGGGGCGGCCAAAGTCACAACCACGTACCAAGAATTATTCCGCTCAATAAACAGTGGTCGCGCGTGCGTCCCAAGTAATCCACGATCCTATGCTCGGTGCCGATGCAGCTTCTGTTGTGAAAGTCGGCCCAACGGCAAAACACGCTCTCCGCAGAGGCTCGTGACGTTTTGGCCAATCGGTAGCGTGTAAGTGTGGCGGCGATTCATCGGCGGACGTCGTCCGTTCCAGAAACGCTGCTGATAGCTCGTTTCTAGAGTCGCACTGCATGTAATTAAAGCAATTTTCACTAATAACTGCACGCGTGCCGCCAGAATGTTTCTCACGACTAGTTCTGGACATCGCGGAATGAAATCTGGGTACACCATAGGTATAGATACAATGTTACACCTCCGCCCCTCGCTTTCCAGGATCAATAGCTGATGTTTAAAAAAAAATTATAAAATCACGGTATCGCATTCATAGTAAAAGAACTCGTTGTTGGGCTAGTTGGTTGCTGATTTCCAAAAAATAATTAGAGCACAAACACACGGCACATTCACACACGCCCACACACCCAGGTGTGTGTTTGGTGCCTGCGTGTGTGCGTGTGCGAATGTGCCTTGTGTTTGCGCTCTAATTATTTTTTGGAAATCGCATTCATTGCTTCGTTCTGGGGGCGGGAGGCTGCGTCGCTCGAAGGGTGCAGTCGCTGGCGCGCGCTATCTCGAGGCATGGTGAGACTGCTCGTAATCTTGCTGTGCTCTCTACGCTTACTTCGTGTTTAAATAACTGACAACACGAAAACCGCTTCGGCAGCTGGAGTGGCCATATGCCCATTAACGAGCGTTCTGTTTAGTTACGCGAGATCGGGTCCAAAAGAGCTGCTGGCCTTACTTCGTGTAACAATACAATTTGTTAGTTTCGCTTAAGCTCGAAGCAGTGAATGCGATACCAACAAATTGTATTGTTATACGAAGTAAGGCTTGACGTCATCCGCGAGAAGCGCTAGCGGCGGGGTCGCCATTTTGAAGGTCCGCGCACTCGCCGCACGCGCGAAAAGCTTTCTGCACGCGCTGTGTTCGAGACCCGTACGGCGACTTGGATGACTAGAGACCTCCGGAACACCTCTTGCACGCCGATGTACGTGCAGCACGAACGGCGCGTACGAACGGATCTCCAAAATGGCGCGGCGATGATATTGCCGCCTAGCGGATCAAGGTTCAGTGGCCGCTTCAGGAAGAGAAGCGTTTTCGCGCTGTCTGTACGCGTTGAGAGCACAACGCGTAGACGGGTATACGAGCCGTCTGTGATGCCTGCCGAAACAGCGCGCGCTAGCGATCGCGACCGCGCCCTTAAAGTCAAAGTTCAATGTTGCTGCTCTAGCGACGCAACACCCCCCCCACCACCCCTCCCTTTGCGTTCTCTCATGCTCTTTGAAGACGGGTGGGGCGTTCCTGTCTGCTTGAGTAGCAATCGATGGCAGGCCTGGCGCGCGCGGTGATGTTATCGGGTGCGGCCTCCGTGCAACGGCCTGGTCGGCTCTCTTTATCTCTGCTTCAGCCGCGTTTGTCGCCCCCGCTCGCGCGCTTTTACCCGAGTGTAAAACATACGATGCGCGGGGGGGGATGTTATCGATTTGGGCATTACACAAAGCATGACGGCGACGGCAAAAGTCGTAATTGTCCATATAATTGCTGTCACAATAAAAACAAAATGGCTCTCGCCTTCAAGTCGTCTTAGGTGAATGGATAAGGTACCCTGTGAGTTTTATTTTTTAAATTTTTTTTGCCCTGTTTTCTAGAGGGCACTACAGGGTGTTTTTGATGTACAAACAGAATTCCCTATCCATATACAACTTCACTGCAAAAGGACAACGAAGTTTCTCAAATCATGCAGTCCACCGTTGAACGAACTTTCTGACACTTTCGCGGAAGCTCGATTGAAGCGGATCTCCATATCCGGGCAACCCTGCGCATGCGCAAACGATAATCCGGAAGCACTGTGCGAATGCTCTTGCTCCAGGCCTCAGAGAGAGGGAAAGGAGTGTCGGAGGTGGTTGGCTTTATGAGGCTAGCTAAGTGACGTCATGTTACGCCCAGCAATATAATCGATCGTGAAGAAAAAAGAACCTCTCTTACTGCTTGGAGTCGTCTTAGGGCAATGCATTTGTGACAGTGTGAGACTTTAGTGTTGAGGAATTGTTGTACGTCGCAGTGATTGTCTACAATGTCTGCTGATTACCACATACATGTATTTAGAATGTTATTTCATAAAGTACGATTTTATTGAACCGGTATTCTGTTTATATGCTACGAAAATAATCGCTGAAAAAGTTGTCCCAAAATGCTCAACCACATGACACCCTCATTTCTGCATCATCGAGTGAAATAGGGAATGTTCCTGAAATGATTGGTTCCTTGAGATTTGCAATGCATCGAAATATTTCTAGCTCTTCACAAGAACCCCAAAATAATTATTCAGGTCATTGAATGTAAATGCAACTTTCTTCTCCAGTGTACTCTAGGATGTTCGTTGCTCCAGTTGCTCCATCTGGGAGCACTCCAGAGTGCTCCCAGATGCCAAATTACCTGCTCCAAAGTGCTCCAAAATGAAAACTTTTGCTGCTCCAAAGTGCTCCAAAATGAAACTTTTGCTGCTCCAAAAATTGCTCCAAATCAAAAGACCTCGGTAGCATCAATGCAAATATTATAAAACGCAGTTTGTACCACCACCTGCAATCACATTTTCTGATAAAAGCCGAGCCTAATATTTTATCCGATATTGTAAGTTCTCTAGTCATACGTTACAGATGTTAAAGGGATTTGTGCTGTGTCAATATTTTCTTTGTTGCACAAAACTCCCGATAATGTTATACATACTGCACGATATGCATGCATGTGTTGCTACTAAAATGTAAGATTACGCAGCGTATTTATCTGAGAACACAACAAATATAGAATGCTTTTTTCGGGATCTTGGAATTGAAACAATTAAATAACTTAAGCAATCTGTTTCACCGAATGATTATTGTGTATTACTTAATTCCAGTCAATAGCTTTCAAGATTCTGGTTATTGGCGATTGTCGGAGAAGCTTAGATACTTTTGCTTACAGCTTACAGCGCCCGTCCTCGTGTCACCTTCCTTCGTCCTGTCTTTGCGCTATTTTGTCAAGTTAAAAGTTGTGTACCAACACCTTTCGCCGCTTCTCCAGTTTACATACTTTATTATGATGGTATGTGGTTCATGATCGGTGCTTTGTAAGTCTCGGAATATCTGCCTCTTCCCCGCACCGCCATTAAACAGCTTATGCTTCATTAGTAAGGAGTTCTGCTTTTTTAGCTGACCAGGATCATAGAAACGAAGGACCATAATTTAACAGTATGCAATAGTCATTGAGCGAAAGCAATTTCTTACATTATATAATAATGTCAATGTGAGCCGCGTGAAGAACACTACTTCAGTTTTATTCGCAAGCAAACACATAACTACACATAACTTAATTTTACATGTTACCTGCACTGAATACATGATGAATGTGAATACCGTCGTGTATGCGCAGTGGTATTGTGCTTTTGTGTAATAAATAAAATATTTATATGGTGCGCATAGCATTGCATTCCCTTTAAGAAACACATCGTATGAGTACCATAGTATAGCTGCAGAAATTCACATTTGCCTATGTGGATGCATACTTATGCATAGAGTCCAACTTTCACTTAGACGTGGTCGATGCATAAAGCTAATTAGGCATCATCGCCTAGAAGCTGTATACCTTTGTATTGGTGCGCGAGCAGGCTAAAATGGTAAAGTTCAGATCTTCGTCTTTTAACTGAATAGGGCGCGCACACAGACACGGACACTAGAAGAAGAAAACGCACACAACACAGGCGCTGTGTTGCGTGCGTTTTCTTCTTCTAGTGTCCGTGTCTGTGTGCGCGCCCTATTCAGTTAAAAGATGAACCAATACCAACGAGCCCAATTAGCCGTGCTACTTCAGATCTTCGGCATCAAAGGTATAAAAAGTTCTGCCACAGCACGCTTATTATTGCATTCTGCCACTGAATATGCTGGCTGTGCACTTCATTTATACCTACACATAACCAAGAAAGCAATTGGTCTTACTCTATGTTACACTCTACGTAAAATTTCTGGTCATTGCTCCTTATGTATTTATTTTAGGTTTCCGGGAACGAATTTCCTGTACAGAAAGAACAGCCTGGTCACACTGCTGTCGAACGAACCAGTCTCTGTGCAGATGAAGATGGATTGTGCAACCAGCAGTGAAGAGCTGTGGTTTTGTAATGTGCAAGTGTATGAACAATCACATTACGTTAATCTAATCCCAATTACATAATCTTGTCAAACGTTGTGATTGTGTAATGTCCAAGTTTATACACTGTAATCCTTCAGCAAGTTTGTAGCCATGCCTTTTCGCAGTGTTTATAGCGCGCACATGCTCGAAATAGTACAGCTCACTCTCTTGTACAATCATTCTACTTTGTGGTTTTTGACTCGGTGCTTTGTGACTTTTTTTTGCAGCAGTTATAATAACTGAGATCATTTGCTGTTGAAATTTTACCTTAACAAAACTGTCAGTACTTGTCAGTAAAATCAGTGTATCGAATATTGTTTTGGAATTTATTTTGGAGCTTTATGACAAGCTTTTAGTTCTGTAACGATTTCTTTTAAAACAAATAAATACTCATATTTCATTCAATTACCAATGATTCTCTTGTCTTTGCTTGGAAAGGGATAATCCTTAAAATTTGTGTGAGCACGCCTATGTAAAATTTCATTCTACTGCTGTGCTGCAGGTCATGTTTCTTTGGTGCAGTCGTGATCATACCGTCCCTATTACATGCATTTCCTGCATATTATCGCCTTTAGTATGAACTGTAAAGTGCAAACCATAGTCAGATTGCTCACCTGTTTTTGTTGCAACCACATCCATTCCTTCTGAGTAGGTGGGAAAAGTTTCATCATTTCAGCAATGTGCACAGTCTTCTACTACACTCATGTACTTTCCCAAAAAAGACATAATATGGAGGGCTGCTGAGCAAAACGACATTCTGAGTCCTTATAATGTTGCATGAGTTGTTACGGAGAATCGCTGCTCGTGTATCAGCTACAGCTGTTGGATGGCAGCGCCAAGAAAGTCGACGACAGCCACACTAGTGTGAGCACTGCTGAAGTTTTTGAAACTTTTTGTCAATCCATTTTTCGTCAAGGGATTGCACATTTCTGAATCATCTCCTTAACAGGAGAATTGTTTCTAGGGTGCACCTGAAGGGATTGGATAGACGCTGATGTCTGCAGTGCCCCAAGGAGGCTGGCTGGGAAGAAGTATCACATGTGCTTCCCCCTTTTACTGCCACCCTTGCAAGGGTGTTTTTATCTATTACACCCCACTCGAACGGGTGTAGCTTATTGTAACACCCATAGTTTAGGGGTGTTCATAAACACCTATTAAAGTAGGGTGTAATCTTTCCTTACACCCTACGTTTTAAGGGGTGTTTCTAAACACCCTACGTTTTGGGTGTTTCTAAACACCCTTAAAAGGTGTTGCCCATGGGACAAAATAAATACACCCTTAAGGGTGTAAACATTTTACTGTGTAGCGTCAGAATGCTCTCCAGAAGCTGCTACTGTAGTTGAATAAATGCTCGTTACGTTTTCATGTTGGGATTCGTCTTTCCGTCGACACGGCATCCCACAACAAAAAGCCGGCAGATCCCACGCACTGTGGGAATCGATGTAATGCGAAGCTGCCAGGAAGGAGCAAATCATGCTTTACATAATTTGCATGTCATGTTTAACAGGTTAGGACCTGTCATTTATGTTCGTCATACAGTCACGTCGCGCAATACCAATTTTGGTGTATATCAAGCTAGCGAACTGGACGCAAGCGCACCATGAGCGTGACATTTAAATGGCATTGTAGATGACATGCATGCCAAGATTTTCATGTTACCGCCTGCCACTTATGTCCTTTATACAGTCACGTCACTCAATACCAAATTTGGTGTATATCAAGCTAACGAAACGGCCGCGAGCGCGCCATGAGCGTGGAATGCAAGTCATGTCGCTCATGACATGTCATGATTTCCATATTACCACTTGTCATTTACGTTCGTCATACAGTCATGTCACTCAATAACAAATTTGGTGTATATCAAGCTAACGAAACGGCCGCGAGCGCGCCATGATCGTGGCATGTAAATCATATTGTTCATGACATGCACGTCAGTATTTGCATATTACCACCTGTCATTTATGTTCGTCATACAGTCACGTTACTCAATCCCAAATTTGGTGTATATCAAGCTAACGAAACGGCCGCGAGCGCGCCATGAGCGTGGCATATAAATCATACTTTTCATGACAAGTTAGTCATGATTTTCATGATATGACAAACCATTTATGTTCGTTATGCAGTCATGTTATGCCATACCAAATTTGGTATAAATTCCATTAACGATACGGCCAGGAGAGCACAATGTCGTAGGCGGCTATAGATAGCTGGATAGATAGATAGATACGCTCAAATTCGCCGAAGTTCGCTAAGAAATGCTTCGCATTTAAAAGAGACTCTCATGCCTACACATGAATACTTAGAGCAGTTTTTCCATAGGTAATTACAGAGATAATACATAAACACGAAGAGCACTTCTTTAGATGTAAGTATACTGACATAGAATATTCACGCACCGAAAAAAAAAGCTCCGAGGGCAGAATAGAAAGCGGGTCCACTTGAGCTGCGGATGAAGACTTCGCAGACAGAAGATTTCACAGCTGTTAACCCCTCCTTCGGCGAACGCATCAGTTGTTGCATTCTCCAATACTCCAACGTTCCCGTCCTGAAAAAAAAAAGCATTTGAAAACTATGAATTCCAACGCTACAGATTACGCAGACGCATCACGCAAACGTCGTTTCCTCGTCTCGGCTGAGTGCAAGCTGCGAAAGATCGAGTCGCAGAAACGCGTATTTAAACGATGCGGAGTGATAAACTGGCAAAAAAAGCCAAACACACTTCATAGCCCGCAGTCATGTCAGAGACGCAAAAGTTGAACTATGAGTGCTTTAATTTCATTGCTTCTAGGAACAGCGATATTAAACGCAACTTCATGCTCTTCACGATTCCGCTATATTAGAGAGTTCTTGAATAGCGTACGCAAAGCTTTGCGGTCCTTGAGGTCGCCCGCTGTTTCTGTCACTTAACGGGGGGCCCGCGAAAGGTTAGCGTATGACGCATGCGCAGTTGCGGCAAACGCAAAGCTTTGCGTACGCTATTCGAAAACTCCCTATTGAAAAACAATAACTGTTGCCGAACTGCAATGGAGCTATGCATGTGCGGTTGCGAACGCAAACCGCATACTCACCTTTAGTTTTTTGGAGCATGGAAGAATGTTGCGGAACTCGGATGGTCTTGAAGTATTCGTGCACCATTGCACGATGTACGAATTCTGCTTGGCGTTAACCATCACGGTGCAAGAGCGCACACGCAGACACCGCTATAACTACACACGCCGGCCAAGTAACGGAGCATAACGAAACTTTGCATAACGGCCAGCGGCTTCGACGGGCTCCGATGTCGGCGGTGAAGCACGGCTGCGCGCGGCCCGGATACTTCGAGACCATCCGAGTTCCGCATGATTCTTGCATGCTCCGAAAAACTAAAGGTGAGTATGCGGTGTGCACTCGCAGCCAAACATACATAGCTCCATTGCAGTTCGACAACAGTTATTGTTCTTAAATATAGCGGAATCGTGGAGAGCACGAGGTTAGGGTTAATATCGCTGTTCCTCGAAGCAATGAAATTAAAGCACTCATAATTTAACTTTTGCGTCTCTGACATGACTGCGGCTAGGAAGTGCGTTTTGCTTTTTTTTGCCAGTTTATCATTCCGCTTAGTTTAAATACGCGTTTCTGCGACTCGATGGTTCACAGCTCGCACTCAGCCGAGTCGAGGAAAACACGTTTCCGTGATGCGTCTGCGTAATTTGTAGCGTTGGAATTCATAGTTTTCAATCGCTGTTTTTTTTTGAGGACGGGAACGTTGTCGGAGTATTGGAGAAGGCAACAACTGATGCGTTCGCCCAAGGAGGAGTTGATAGCTGTGAAATCTTCTGTCTGCGAAGTCTCCATCCGCAACTCAAGTGGACCAGCTTTCTATTCTGCCCCCGGTGCTTTTTTTTTTCGGTGCGTGAATATTCTGTCAGTATACTTACATCTAAAGAAGTGCTCTTCGTGTTTATGTATTATCTCTGTAATTACCTATGGAAAAACTGCTCTACGAATTCATGTGTAGGCATGAGAGAGTCTTTGTTTTTGTGAGCCTTGAGTGTCCTAGATCTAGAGTTTTCCTGTTTGTGTTTATCACAATGAAGTGCTCAGTGTACCCGGCATGACATCCTCCATTCAATGACGTTATCTTCGGCTAGACATTGTATTCCCGGTATAAGAAAAGCTGTGTAGTAGGCTTATTTCACCTGACCGTTGAGTGATACGCTTTTCTTCGAACGTTATGTCCTGCTGCATAAACTGACCATCGCCATTCATCCCGTTGCCACCAGCTAACTCTTAAGTAGTGGTCAATTCCTAATATTGTGTCTTGCTCTTTTTATTGAAGTGTACTACTTACTCCGCCAAATATGCTTTTTTTAACACGAAAGTGTTTTATGCTGGGGTCCACCAAGACTTGAGTGACGTATTTCCGTCACGGAAATGACGTCGAAAAAATACAGATAATCAGAAGACAAAGAAAAAAACGTCCGTCAACGGGAGTCGAACCATCGACCTCTAGGGCCGCGAGGAGATGCCGGGCACGCTATCCACTGCGCCACGGTCGCATACTCTGCAGGTTGTAAAAACAAGCATTTTATATCTACCACTGTCCTCTCACAGTGCTCTTGTTAAAGTGAAGTAATGCCTTATGACCGTGAAATGCACGATTAGTTCCTTCAAAGCGTTGTTTCTACGCGTCCGTGCCATTCGGCGCGTTTGGAATAGAAAAAGTACAATTTTGTCGACGCATTAACACGCTGCCAGCTGGCGACCTTACCCCAAGCATCGTCCTCGCTCATAGCATCCGTCCATACCAAAAATAGCTATGCGACGCGCGAGAGCTTCACGTGGCAGTAACTTCTCGTTGCTAGCTCGCCCCGCGAAAAATCGCAGCCGGCCAAAAGAGAAGACAAGACGCGCGTTGCGTTTCCCTCTGGTCGGACAGCGTTGTTCAATAACACTAACATGCCGCGAGTGGGCTACCTTATCCCAAGTTCGGTGGCCCATCAGTGATGTTCTTCTGGCTTTCACACTGCTTTCACTGATTCCGCTCTCATCGTACAGCTACCACAAGCATCTATGACCGCAAGGGTTTGTTTAATCATTGATGATGGACGTTAGTCGTCGGGATACAGATGTACCACCAAACGTCAACGTGGATGCATCCACGTTAACCGGTGCTATAACTGTCAAACACCAATAGACATTGTGCAAGCTCTCTTATATCAATGTATAGTAAACATTCAACTACTTCTGTAAGGACACGTTTCACTTTCGTGTTATACCAATTCCTATGACGGAGGGATCAACCATATTTTTTTTCATTTGGTTTATCAGCAGTGAAGGTGTCCTGCATTCTATGTATAATTTAACAACATCTAAGCAAATATATCAGTGCTTGTTGTGTGTTTCGTATCAGTACAATGGTTAATAAGTAGATCATTGCATTATTATTTGATATTTAGATGTCTTGCGATTCTTTATTTTTGCCATGCATTGAAATTTCTTTAAACTTCGTGACCGTGTCTCATCAGAGGCTCCTCTGCCCTTAGGTCAGTATTGCACCTAAGGAAAGTCATGTTCTTTATATGTGTAATCGCCAAAGGGCCTTCACATTTCAATGTGTTCGATTTTTTTTAATTTCTAAATTCTGAACTTTGCAATGAGCTTTTGTGCTGTTTGGTCATGGACACATTGTCCCTTTTTCCCTTCTGTTCTTCTGAAGTTGACCATGTTCATTGTGTACAAATCTTTTGTTTCGGAAACGGACCAATAAAACGAGGTCAAGACACGCTGTGGGTGGAATTCCTCCTTTATGCTCTGGCCCATACCGCCTGCGTGCATTCAAACGCACTCTGCACCCCGATAAAGAACAGCACACGCACGCACGCAAGAAAGAAAAAAGGGCGCGCCACGCACACGGCATAAAAAAAAACGGCGCGCGGCACGAGAGGAGAAAAAGCCGGCAGATCCCACCCACTATGGGAATCGATGTAATGCGAAGCAGCCAGGAAGGAGCAAGTCACGCTTTACATAATTTGCATGTGATATTTTACATGTTAGGACCTGTCAGTTATGTTCGTCATACAGTCGCGGCGCGCAATACCAATTTTGGTGTATATCAAGATAGCGAACTGGACGCAAGCGCACCATGAGCGTGGCATGTAAATGACGTTGTAGATGACATGCATGCCAAGATTTTCATGTTACCGCCTGCCACTTACGTTCGTTATACAGCCATGTCACTCAATACCAAATTTGGTGTATATCAAGCTAATGAAACGGCCGCTAGCGCGCCATGAGCGTGGAATGCAAGTCATGTCGCTCATGACATGTCATGATTTCCATATTACCACTTGTCATTTACGTTCGCCATACAGTCATGTCACTCAATAACAAATTTGGTGTATATCAAGCTAACGAAACGGCCGCGAGCGCGCCATGAGCGTGGCATGCAAGTCATGTCGCACATGATAAGTCATGATTTCCATATTACCACTGGTCATTTAATTTCGTCATACAATCACGTCACTCAATACCAAGTTTCGTGTATATCAAGCTAACGAAATGGCCGTGAGCGTGCCATGAGCGTGGCATGCAAGTCATGTCGCACATGACATGTCATGATATCCATATTGCCACTGGTCATTTATGTTCGTCATACAATCACGTCACTCAATACCAAGTTTGGTGTATATCAAGCTAACGAAATGGCCGTGAGCGTGCCATGAGCGTGGCATGCAAGTCATGTCGCACATGACATGTCATGATATCCATATTGCCACTGGTCATTTATGTTCGTCATACAGTCACGTCACTCAATACCAAGTTTGGTGTATATCAAGCTAACGAAACGGCCGCGAGCGCGCCATGATCGTGGCATGTAAATTATGTTGTTCATGACATGCACGTCATTATTTGCATATTACCACCTGTCATTTATGTTCGTCATACAGTCACGTCACTCAATCCCAAATTTGGTGTATATCAAGCTAACGAAACGGCCGCGAGCGCGCCATGAGCGTGGCATATAAATCATACTTTTCATGACAAGTTAGTCATGATTTTCATGATATGACAAGCCATTTATGTTCGTCATACAGTCATGTTATGCCATACCAAATTTGGTATAAATCCCATTAACGATATGGCCAGGAGAGCACAATGTCGTAGACGGCTAGATAGATGGATAGCTGGCGTAGATACACTGTTAAAAATTTGGACCCCTGTTTTCGTAAGAAGCTGAAGATAAAGTGTCGCCGAATACTTTTCCTTTTTCAAATTATTGCGATTTCCTTAAACGGAGTCTCCTTGAAAATTTTGTACGCGATGTCTCTTAAAGACGTTATACGTAATGTATCCTAGAAACATTGTACGTAATGTCTCCTCGGAATGTTGTACGTAATGTCTCCCAGGAACGTTATACGTAATGCCTCCTAGAAACGTTGTACGTAATGTCTCCTCGGAACGTTGTACGTAATGTCTCCCAGGAACGTTATACGTAATGCCTCCTAGAAACGCTGTACGTAACGTCTCGTAGAAACGTACGTAATGTCTCCGTACGAATGCCTTACGTAATGTCGCCTAGAAATGTTGCACATAATGTCACCTGAGGAATGTATGCAATGTCTCCTTGGAAATTTCGTATGTAATGAGAAATATGATATGCGCCACATAGTGATTTTGTTGCCTTAGTCACCAATGCACACAACTTGACACCACACTCTACCTAAAAAGTTGTAATAATGAGTGCTGTGTGGTGAAGAAAGTAACGGTGCCTTACATGCAGCTACCGCAATGGTTATTGACTGATGCCAGCAGCAGCTACTACTTAGCTACGAAGTTGTTGGAGAGTGGATAAGCACATTATGCAGTGATTGCAACGAAAATTTACAAGGATGCTTAACACAAGTCACGAGGAAAGACATGCATGTACACACTGCCCCTGTTGACACGTATGTCGGGCTACAAGTGAGATTGTATTTTATTGGTTACTTCATTGACAACTGATGCGTCCTGGCACCACATACAAATTAATTTTATGTAGTTTGGCTTTATGAAGTCGAGGGTCTGACAAAATCTCGTCTGGTCAGGGTGAAACTGGTACAGCTATAGTTGGACACCAATCACAAATAGCCTAGTAATACAAACATATATTGCTGTTCAGCCATAACAAATAAATTGGCAGATCAAATATCATGACACTTTTAGCCTCATATACGTTTCAACAGGGGCTATGTGTAGATGCATGTCTGGTCTGATCACTTGTGTTAAACATCTAGTGGAAATTTTTTTGTCGCCATCACTGCATAATATATCTATCGTCTCTCTAACAACTTCTTAGAAGCAAAGTAGAAGCTGCCGCTGGCATCAGTCAATAACCATAGCGGCAGCTGCAAGTAAAGCACCATGACTTTCTTCACCACACAACACCTATAATTACAGCTTTTTAAGCACAATGTGGTGTCATATTGTAAAGCAACAAAATGCACTATTTGGCGCATATATTCCTCAGCAAATGTTATAGCATTCACTGTGATTCCTACAATGTGTGAGACAGCGGATAGCTGTGGCAGGAAGAATGCATACATACAGCTTCTTGCCAAGTAAACAGTGAACACCCAGCTGCTCTGAACGCACAAAGATGGGGTTTATTCTGCCAAACTGTACGGATGTACTGTTCGCACCCCGGCTCATCTGCAAAGAGAAGAAACAAAAAAGATCAGGACAACTGAACCAAAAGAAAGAAGGCAATTTGTGCCATAATTGAATTTTGCATGTACCTTGCAAAATCAAATGACCCACACAGCAGCATGTTCTGAGTTTTGATGCATCCACAGCATGCTCAAACTTATAAAAGAAGACAGGACATGTGCCTCTAAAACTCTTGCACCAGTGAATAAATGTAGTGTTCGCAGAAAAAAAAAGACAAATGACTGCAAGAGAATCGACATTTGGGCTAGTTGGTTGATATGCATGGTATAGCTGTTATTAAGCGCACTTCAACGAAGACAAACGAGAAAGGAACACAAGACAAGCGCTTTGTCTTGTGTTCCTTTCTCGTTTGTCTTCGTTGAAGTGCGCTTAATAACAGCTATACCATGCATAGACAAATGACTTCTGCACAGACGACATTCCAGCCACGAAGTGCTGGGCACTGTTGCGTAGTAATACCTCGGTATGCTTGGATAGTATGTTGGTATGCATGGGCAACATCTCAGCAACAAAACCAGAGCTACGTGGCGCAAGCATCAAACTGTTTCAGGACACGCTGCGGAGCGTTCGTGTTAAGCTTGCTCACGATTGTACAGGCATCTAACTACACGGGCATAAGTCAGAGTGCACTTTACATTCTGTAGTACCTTTGAAGTACTTCTGAAACCAAATGACTCATTAAAATGAGGCTGAGAAACAAAAAGAAAAACAGAATGAATGTCCGAAAAAAACGAAATAATGTAGTGCCACACTTGCCCTAGCTATGGAATATAAAATGAAGGCCTAAATGCTGCCATTACACAGTAACACTCAGGCTCCTAGCAATGTTTTTGCAGTATGCTAATGAAGGCAATGGTTCTTAATGATTGGAAGCTCTTGTTTCCCATATATCTTAAAAAAGCAAATAAAATCATGTCAGATCTGAAACCCTACTTAAGAGTAACCCTACAAAATAAAACTCCACCTAAGAACAGAGAAAACTGAAGCTGATCTCTTGTACTCATCCATGGTACTCTTTTGTCTAGATTCGCACAAAACATCGCACAGTTATGAAGGCCCTAGGCAATGAGATCTGATGATACTAAGCATTTTTGTTTTACTAAATTTTATCACTAATGCTAGGTCTTTTCATTTATGTAGTTCTTATTACAACTAAAATGAGGCTTTAAATACCCCCCCACAATGCAAAGGACTCTCCCGAAAATTAACCTTCACAGAAAAAAGCAAACTTTTCATTCTTTTTCTGTATATCTCAGCAATACAGATCGAACCAATGCAGCGATGAGGTTCAGTAATGAACAAAAATTATTTAGACAGTCACAATGTTACCAACAGCACATATTTAAGACAGCAACTACTGAAGCTTGCAATCGTGCATTAAAAAGAACAAAAATCCACAGAAGCTCAGATGCCCTTTGCTTTAAACACTGTGCTTCACAGGATGAGGGAGCTTGCATTATGTATATTTCAGTAGAAAAGTTTTTTTTAGGTGCTTCATAAAGACTGGAACTCCGTACACTGAAAAAAGTTAGTCGGACAGGTTGATGGGGAAAAAAACGTTTTCACTTGTTTTACTAGTTTGATCATCCTACTTTCACTGAGGAAGGACTGAAAAATATATGATAAAAAAGCAAATCAAAAAGGCATCTCAATGAGAGACAGTGACACAAGAAATCAGGTTTTATTGAGTTATTTTTTGTCCATATTTGAGTGGCTGTCCCACATGCAAGCGCAGTCGGCTGCAGCCATTAACAGAACATAGCTTCAGGCATGCTTTCACCCACTTCTCTTTACCAATGAAGCTATTGATATCATATATCATAAAAAAAATTTACTGAACTTTTTGCCACCATTCTGGAAAAAAATTTTTGCTGTATGTATTGGGCTTCATTCTGAGGGCAACACACACCACATCTAAGTAAGTTATGTTTCAAATTTGTTGTCTAGGGGTTTGTGTACTGAATGCAGGAAAAAAAGTGACTATTCTCCGAAAGGAGCAGTCACATACTTTTAATGGGGCAATGCAAAGAGAACCAATGAAGCACAATGAATTTGACTGCAGTGACAACCACACCACAGAGGCCCGCGAGGCTGTAAACATGCTTATGAAATCACTGCCATGGGGGGCTATTTTATTAGCAGTGTTACCGAGTTCCCGGGCTTATCGGAAAAGAAGCTGGCGTCATTCAAAGGTGACAAGAGAGTGACAGGATCGGTTGAAGTGACCACTGGGGCAACTTGTAAGCAGCAGAAAGCATGCGACGTCCAAAAAGTGTGAGATTTCTATTGTAGAGGCTATTGTAGAGTGCAAAAGCCTTGGTTCTTTATTTGAGCTCAAGTGTGTAAATGGTGAGCGCCCTTCTTAAGACATTTCTTTTGGGTACATGTTACATCACGCTGATCCAACCGACCACATTTTAGGTGACCCAGAACAACAGCGTAAAGTATACCCAACTGCACGACTGTTTGAACAATATGACAAGCACTTGGTATTACATACTGTTTACTATGTTGGAGTTCCTCATAATATAGGTGCGATAAGTCCCTCGAGTGGGTGAGTAAAATAGTAAATAGTGCACATTTAGACTGAAACGGAGAAAGCAACACGACACCACTGCTAACTATAACAAATGATTATTTGAAACCGCAGAAAAATATATATGGACAGAAATAGGTGAAGTGAGTGTGCATGTCGCACAGGCATGTCTGCAAACCATCTGAAATCGGCACAAAGGAATGAAGGTTCCTTTTCGTGCAAACTAACAGATAGTGTGAAAACTGTGTGCACAATGTTCAATCATTTCGGCTTGAAATATCTCAGGACTAACTTTTTTTAATTTTTGACAATCATGTCAACTTCAACAAATTCATTTTGACACCCACATGAGTCAAATTGCATGACTAGAGCCCCGCCTTTGTGTTTTCCTCATTGCCACAGTGCTCTCTCAAATCATCCTTAAGGTATATAGTAGACTGGCCGCTGTAGAACTTTCCACAACTCAACGAGATCAGATACACTGGGTGATCAGGACATCTAATGAACTCAGATCTGTTTCTTTCAGCACATTACTGGCGGCTTCTTCCCAAGCACACCAATTTTGCGAAAGCTGAGAAGTCTTTGAGGGGCACTAAACACAACAGATACGTCAAAGCAACCAGCAATTTTCATGACATTATGAGCAATCTCATGCATGCAGCCACTACATTTCCTGTCAGTGACCTTGATGGTGTGGGCGCACTGATATGATGATTTGTGAAGTAAATTTCTTGCCACTGCTACCTGTAAATTACTTGTATAACCTGCTTCCAGCAAACAAGTTGCCTTATTCCAAAGTGCCTGAACAGTCAAATGTAGACACGTTGTCAACACAGCATTACAGAAGGTCATGTTAACACGCTCCTTTCTGCCAGTTTTGAATGCGACAACAGGAACAGCTCGTTCGCTCAAGGTTCATAACACCAGCAGGTGTGGTGACTGCTACAATGAAACATCTCCAGAAATATCAATTTTCTCTCAACAAGCTCGAATGTTAATCCTAAAAACGTCGCATACTCGCATAGTATAAGAATGCTACGAGCACTCGTGTCAAGGAAGTTCGAGTCATTGTTACAAAAAAAAACAGAAAGGCTGCCACAGATCAGAATGCCTTTAAAATGGTAGAAGAGTATGACTGCCATTAAATAACAATGTCAAGTTTGCCTAAGGATAAAGCACTATAAACAGGAGCGATGGAAGAACCAACATATAAGCCATACTTTTGCAAGCATGAAACAGCGTTCCATTTAATGAACATAAACCTTAGATAAAAGCCTACTACGGTGGTTCTCAGCCATGGATTTTTGGTCACACCTTGTGGGCTGGTGAAAGCTGAGGGAGCCCTCAGAGTGAAAGAGGAGGGGTCATAAATTAACACAACATGCAGCGTGGAATAGGTGCTTCTTGTTTCTCCTTGGCAAAGTATGGTCAAACTAAAATGCCACGCCAATTCGATCTCAACAGCTTGTCAATAACTTGCGTGGTCTGTAGCTCCATTCAACCTGTTCTAGCTACGTTAGCCCTTCAAATACGCAAGCATAAAAAAAGCATGCTCGCATGTATATGTCGTAGAAAAGTGCAAACCAAAGCTTTACAACCATCTCATGAACAAGGGGAAACAGATTGGCTGTGCCGCAAATAATGTTATGCGGTAAAACATACTAAAACTTGAAAGGTGTCACTGTAATGTCACTCTGATGTTTGTTCAAGCAAGTAACTCTTGCAGTACAATGATTGCGGCTGAGGTGGTTGTTTGTCTTTGATAATTTGATCTTCAGTGAGGTACATCAACATCTATACGTGTGTAATAAAAAGTTCTAGCGTTATCACTGGTGAACATGCAAGTTTTACAATAGTCATCTTGTGTTTCACAGAAAATAGGCGTATGTTTTGAACAGCATGCAAGAACACTTTAGCAAGGCTTGCTGTGAGTGGTAGCTAATGTAAAATATTTTTTCTGTGGAGCCTGGTTATATGGAAATGAACAAATAAGTGAGTGTGGCCATATCAAGTACAGTAATTTGGGATATGAAAGAAAGTGGGTTTGGGATGGAAGCCAAGCTCTTGTACAGTTCCCTGCAAAATATATAAACAAGTTGAAATAGATAGTTGGTCCCCGTCAACCTTTTTGATGTTTCTAGTTTGGGGTAGATGAACAGGAGTGTTTGCATCGTGGAATACCTAACTAAAGCTTAGAATACGGACAAAAAGAAGATAAGGACGCAGCGCTCAGTGTATTTTTGAAAAAGAAAGACCATAATAGTTGACAATGAGTCACCAAAACTCTGCACATGCGTGGCAACACATCATGAATTGTGTCTGGCCTAAGAGACAGTTCATCTAGAAGAGTGACTGATGGATGACTGATACAAATTTTGCTGGGTCTTGTAAAAAAGGCTTCAGCTATTTTACACGCACCGTATTTACACGATTGTAAGTCGACTCGAATATAGGTCGACCCTCCTAATATTGCACGGTAAAATAAGAAAAGAGAGCCCGTGCACATTTCATTAAAAAAATTGGCCGCGTATCTGCGTGCTTCGCTGCAAATGTCATCGAAAGACGATAGTCTTCTGCCGGTCTCATCCGCGGCCACCTGTGATGCTGTTCTCGACCATTTCCGTCCTGGCATGACCAAGCGTCTTCTCGCCGCAAGCGCGGTGTTTTTGGCAGCGTGTAAAAAGCTGAGAAGGCGCGCAGAGCGACCATGAAAAGAGATTCTCTTGTTTGCAGCGACAAGGGCAGACTGCGCCAGCTATCGCGCGTCGGATGAAACACGCGGCACTTCGCGCGACCTCGGAGATAGACGACGGCTCTTCGCTTTTGCAAGGCAGCCCGCATTTTCAGCGCAGCCTTTTCTTAGGCTGTTTTCTTAGGCGCTAGGGTCTTCAGAATTAAGTATCTATGTATTTTCTATAAAAGAACACACCACTTAATACTTCCGTATTGTTGTTGCGCCTCATATATGCGTAATATTTGCTTTTTGATCGACAATGTTTACAAGTATGCACAAAAACGACCGATCAAGTTGGATGGGCGTTCAGAAAGCAGTCAAACTTTGGCCAGCCTGTTGAATCGTGCGACGTGCCGACAAACAGACAGACAGACAGAAAGACAGACAGACAGACGGACAGACAGACAGACCAAAATTTCTCCGTTTAGGTATCCCAAGAAAGACTATCGTCTTTAAAATTTATTTACGATGTCTCCGAAGGAAACACGGTCGAATTCTGGTCTGCCAAGGTGGCTTCACGGCAGTGCTTAAAAGCTGTGCAGGAAAGCTAGCTTCGCGGCAATACTTCGCGGCAATTTTCAGAAAGACTTTACAACCGAAACTAGCTTTCGATTCTAGGTCGACACCCCAACTTAGGATTTCAAATTAAGACAAAATGGGTCGACCTACAATCGTGTAAATACGGTAGTAGGCCTATACTGATCAGCATTTCTGTATTTTATAATGGTTTTAGGGCACACAACCGCAAGATCTGCAGCGTGCTGCCATATGAGAAGTGACCGCAGCACCCTAAAGAGCCAACAGATGCTCGTGTAGGCGTACATTTAAGCCCCATTTGGTCTATGTATTCGCTGCTGCATGAGGTGTGAAATAGACGTAGGCCGCGCTAGTAGCGCTAGGTAAATATTTGTGCACGTGGCTGGAGACACAGTTGTTGCCTTTTCCTGGCTTCTGACAACACTGTGTCTACCAAAGCACACATCTTGCCCACTTAATTATATGCAGAAAAACATGTTTACGCCATCCCGTGAGCCTTTTTTTTTCAAACCATGCACAGTTCTGGGTAGATATGTAATGAAGGCATGCCTTTTTTTTCTTGACAATTTCCGGGCCATTAGGATTGCAGTGACAAGGGTTCTTAGCTTTACTGATAACTTTTTCTGAAACGGAGCAAATCACGTGACTCGTAAAGCCAGAATTTGCAAGACGAGCAGCCTGTGTTTCAAATGCATTCGCCATAAGGTGGTTGCATGACTTGTGAAGAGAGGCACCTAGCACAGTTAATGAGATGCCTGTCTTGACAATTTTTCAGTGCCCTGAATTATTGTTTAGCATTGCCTTGATGGATCTTGGTTGGTATTGCCGACAAACGTGGTCCTTGACGAAAGCTAGTCTTAGATTCAGGAATTGCAGCTTCTTGACATTGTCCACATCCACCAGCCAGCCCAACTGGTGATTCTGCTTCAGCGTGTCTATTCTTGGTGCCCAGGCACTCCTGCTTTTTTAAACGCATGCACCGCTGTTTTTCCAATGGGGTCCAAGCATGCTGTTCCTCCTCGACTTGTAGCTGTTGATAGAGATTGTTTGTTGATGCACCGCTTCATTGTTAGCCACATTGTGTGTCCCTAAATGACATCGGTAGGCTTCTGGTCGCTAGTTCACTTCAGCACAGCTGTTTCTCAGCTGTTTGCTCCGCGAATGCCAAAGGCACAGCACGATCAACGACAGTACAGCAATAGTGTTTAACAACCAGTGATTGTGAGACCTTTCTCAGTGGTGGTCCAACTATGCCGTTTGCACCAATTCGCTATAGTCTTGCCTTTTTGGACCTTACTGCACCTATTGAAGGGCAGCTTGCACCAAGTGCACCAAAGCTCACAGTTTCGCCTGCTTGCATGACACTGGAGCGTTACTGACCTAAAATATTTTAAACACACCGAAAAGTTTTCCATGACTGCCTCCCCACTCCCTCTTGTCAGCTATGCACTTTTGCTCGTTATGTAACAGCCTAACTAATAACATGCACATGTTATCTTCATTGGTGACGTTTCAGTATGTTGTCTATAGTTTGGAAGCTCAACGCTCTTGAGGAATGCAATAATGCTTAGACAGACAATTATTATTTATGTATACTTTTTAGCTCCCTTGCCAGGGGTGCAACAGCTGCGCCAATTGCGCCAAATTGATACAATTCCCCGTTTTTGCGCCGAGCTGCGCCAAAACCATGAAATTGGTGGAAATTGCGCCACGCTGCGCCAAAATGCCCAACCAGCCTCAAAATTTTCACAGTTACTCAGCTGCACCAATTTCAGCGAGAAATGGAGGCCACGTTGGCCACCTTCGGTTTGCGTCATCAATCAATCCACGTGCGCAGACCCTAAACCACGGTGTGCTGGAAGCGTATGCCGCGTTTCCCGCGCGCGAACAAACTCTACGTGCAGCGAACACCGGCGTTGCCGGCGACCACGTTGGTTGCCATAGCAATGGTACATAAAACATTTTTCGTTCTTGAAGTTGCGTCATCCCGGCAATAGGTATCCGGTGCCGTCGCCGGGCCGACGGGCACGCGCCGTTGTTACCTTATCTGGTCGAACGCGCCTTGCAAGAGAGCCGAGTTGTACCCTAAACCTAACCCCATCGTGAAAGAAAAAAAACGGGGGTGGGGGGGTGGGGGGGTGGGGGGGGTCTGTAGCGGTGTTTGAAAATTTCGTGGCCTTGTTCTAACCCGTGCAAAACGCTGCTTAACTCACCTTCGCCGCAGTACACCGCTGCCCTGCGGAAAAGCGTATTAATAATTGGAAGGGGCTGTTAGCACTAGTCACGGGACAGCACATTTTGTTCATTTACTCATGCGTGTATATACGCCGCATACTTGTGAGTATTGGTATGGTTGCTGACGCCCAGAAAAGTTACTGGCAATCATTTGGAGCAGTATATGACATTTCTGCAGCCCTGAAAAAAAAAACTAGCAATACTGCACGCCAGCTTTTTTTTTCGCCACCCCTACTCCTCAGTTTTACGAATCCCCCCGAATTTCAAGGTCGCCAGCTTGGCAGATCCACATTTGAATTCGCAGGGTCTGTCAAAGGATTTGACAGGTGCGGCAAATGCTAATGTGGACTTTATCATTTTGTTCAGTGGGCTGGTTCAAAATACAACTTTTATTGAAATAGCAGTGCTCATGTTCACTCTGCACGAGTTAGGTGATGCTGAATGGTTTGTACATCCTTTTTTTTTTAATGTAAGCCTTTTTTATACTGCTCCAAATTTGGTCTTTCCTGATAAAAAATGGATGTTTTTTCCCTCGTAACCTGCTCCAAATTTGGATTTTAGTGCTCCAAAAGTAACATTTCGCTGCTCCAAAAAATTGCTCCAAATTCTATTTTGGCTGTTGCACCTCTGTCTTGCATGTCCTCGTGTATAGCACATGCCGGCCATTTAGCTGCCGTTTTTGGCACCAGTCACACACTGTAAACAGCAGTTTCATGCAAATAAAGATTCCGGTGCGCAAGATTGTTCTCGATATTACAGAAAAAAAAATTTTTATATCATTTGTGCCATGCGATGTTCTGTGCTACAATGATCGACAACACTAAGCCTAAATGTCTGTGTAGCACATGACCAGCACAAAGTGTTGCTATTGCCACTTGAACGTATTGGAAGCATTTGTTGCGCGTCTTCATTGTTGATCTGAGATAATGCATTGGTAAATCAGTATGCATAGAAACTGAGCCATGCAGACACAGGCGCGTTGTGAACCACAAATAACTGTGCAAGTTTATGGAAAATAAGCAGTGTGTAGCTGGTTATGTGCACTGTCACAACACTTTCTTCGCAAACACCTGCCATTCATGGGGTGACTTGGGGGGTAGTGCTGTTCGCGCCTCCCCTTCTCGAAAACGTGCAGTACGTTTTGGTGCCTGTCACTTCCGGAAACCATATCTGCCATGCTCACTTTGTCACTGATGCTTCACCGCAACGCACATCTTGTGTGTCGAGGTAAAGACAGCACAGGACATTATTTTATGGAAAGAGCTTCATTAATGGCTGCCCTCTGACTGTTGGTCTTCTCTCCTTTTTAGGCTATAGCACCATTTCTCGTTTGTAAATTAATCAGAATATTCAATAAAAAGTTGGACGTACTGTTGCACTGCTCCAAGTGATCCCAAACACGAGTTTGTCTGCTCCAAACCTGTCCCAGAACAGCTTCTTTTTTTTCAGTTCCAAATATTCTCCGAGACACAGTTCCTTATGCTCCAAATTCGCTCCACAACATCTTTCCTGCTCCAAAAATTACTCCAAATTCTAAACGGGCTGGACCACCACTGCCTTCTGTAACTCTTCAAGGTCTTGCAATTTGTATTTACCTTACTTTCTTTGAGTTCCAGAATCTGAGTTGTTTTTTCTTTGGCAAGTGCATTTGGTGCGCCTCACTTGTCGTGAAAGAATGAAACGGGGGGGAATTTTTTCGAGGGCCTGTTTTCTTTGTTAGACAACCAATTGATCCCAGCTGGCAAGTGAGCCAAAGAAAACATAGGGAAAAATATTTTTTTAAAACTAGTAACAGTTTTAAAAAATAGTTTTTGTAGTAATAGAACACAAATGGAAATGAATTAAAGTGGATGAATAAGCACCCTTTCCGTCAGTGGGATCCAAACCCAAAATCGTGAAATCGTGCAGTGTAAGAGCGGTGAAGCTGTGCCAATGCCACTCCAGAGAAATTAAGCACTGTTGCCCAAGGGGAAACATTGGCAATGCTGTGAAGTGGGGTGCCACGTTTTAGTGCTTTGTCATTTCATGTGGACTGTGCATTTTTAGACACCAAAATGGGGTGGCTTCTGGGAAGTGCCACATGCTGACGTGCTGGTGGCAGCAGTAAGGCTGAGCTGCCGATGCACACGTCTAGGCTAGACACTGGTAGTGTGTCCATAAACCGAAGCCACAGATGCTGCCATTTGATGTGGATTCCCACAATGTACCTGAATATGCCTACTCAGTCTGAAAGTAAAGCAGCACAGCTCAGCAGCAAAGAATTGTGCGGTGGCAGGGGCAGTAGTCTTGATAACATAACTAGACACACAATGTGTTGGTGTGTGCAAGTGACAGCATTCCTGGCATAGAGCCAACCTGCATGTTCTAGTAATGGTTGTTGGTTGCGGATGCCCACCCATGGAATGCCAAATAACACTCATTCTTGCAAAAGCGTTTGAACCCTTGAATACTGCCTATGTGATAACTTTGTGCAGCATCACCCTTGATTGCACCTGGCAGATTTAGTCCTTTCTGCGATAGCACTCATGTCACTCCGTTTAAATCTGTCGGCTGCCATTGCCATACAAGTCCAATATGGCCTGTCATGCGAATCTACAATAGACGACCAAAAGCTAGTGCACACATATTGGAACTCAAGTGCCTGCGCGTGCCAGTTATTCTGTGTGAATTTATTGGAGTGTGATACTATCTTTATGTTGTGTACAGTGTTGAGTGTGTTCTTTTTCTGGTGTGTTGTACTGTTGAGCATGCCTGTAGTTGAGCTTTCCGTTCTTTTTTAAGCCAGTTGTACTAGGTGCAGTGGGTGTTTTTCAAGTGCCCATGGTTGGTGAATGTGCGGGGAATGTGTGGGGGGAAACAGAGACTTCGTGAGCTGTAAACTTGGTGTGAAAGTCTGTTGAGGAAAGAGCCTTTGCAGGTTCAGAAAGAAGAGCTTGAAATTTCCCCAGGCTGCTATTTCCACCCAACACCACTAACTTCACTGAAGGATTTCAAAGTTCACACTTGTAATAATGAATTAGTTGGAAAGCAGTGTTATAAATGCAACCAAAGGAACACATAATTGGACCAAGCGTGAAAGCTTGAGTGTACTCGTGAATGCAATATGCGGTACACAGTTTTACAGCATGCTTGGTGGTGAAGGCACTGTGTTTTCGATCCTAACTATAGTGTGCACTCAGAATTAATGCGTTCATGAAAGAACCACACGTTTGGTTGGGTACCGTGTTCTCTTCATATGTTGTATGCAATATCACTTGCACCATTAAACTTCATTTGGCTGTCTTTGGCTGAATAGATAAACTGTAGACGAGGAAGCGGTCCTTGGAATGGACAAATCTTGCACGTGCATTGTGCTCAAAGAGGCTGTTGTGGCAAAAAGTTTTTGGGCTGCATGTTATGTAAAGTTGTAGGTAGCCTATAATAAAGAGTTTGTCCATCTGCCCAAGTGTGAGGTATCGAGCATGAATTGCGATGCAAGGTCACTATGTACATCTCTGTTTACTCTAGTCATACGCTGAAACCCGCACAGAATGGCTTGTTTCTTTGCAAAGTGTCTTATGTGCCTCGTACTCTTGAATGTTATTTTAGTGGAAGGCTTACACAGAGTATTCTAGGATGGCATCACTCGGTTCCTCACCTAGCTAGATTAAAGGGATGCAACTACATATATGTTCAGTCGAGCCAACATATGTTCATGCCCCAAGGTATACAAAATGCTGCATTTATGGGATGCAGCAGTTTTCACTTGCAAGAAAACTGCATGAATTTGGAATGGTAGTGACACTGCCATCAGAAACATGGTGCAGCAACAAATGCATCTTTCGAAAATGTAGTTTGGCCAGAAGTTCTAGTGGAGCTCTTGGATGCTTCCTGCTTATCATCTCCTGCTGGTGCCCTTTATGTAGGAGCCTTGAAATCTGAGCAAGTAGAAATTCGCAAGAGCCTCGGAGATGCTGAGACAGCTTGGGATATTTGTGCACACAACACCACTCACTGTGCTTGACTTCAGTTGCAAAAACGTTTTGTCTGCAATTGTGCTATGAAAAAAACATTGTGGGGTTTTTTTACAAAAGCCAATGTAACAATCTAAATTGATTTAGGGTTGGTTGTTCATATTCTCTTGCGAGGCACATGTGTTGTTATACGAGGTAATAAAAACATGCTTAATAGAATGGAGTTTTAGTGTGCTGCTCTGCGACTTTTGTAGAAAAGCTAATTGCTTTCACATCAGGAGACAGTTCTACTAACCACCTTGTTTTTCTGGAACATACCAGTTTTGTTCTACTCGCTCCTCGCATTGTTCCAACTGATAAGCATTCTGTGGTGTCATTGTTATAGTGTTCGTTGCCGCTCTTTTCTAGAATTTGTGCTTTGGATTATCTTAGGAGAAAGACAGTACGTGTGAAAAAAAGCAGGATTGTATATTTCACCTGTTCAACCATTTCCGTCAATTAAACTTATTTTCTATGTGCTTAAAATGTACTTGTGGGCTAGTTGGTTGGTCATATTTACCATAAACGGCAGCGCACACCGGGTTAAAGGAGCAGTGACATCAACTTTACGCATGATGCGTTTTTTGCGTCAACGTGTAGTTATCGATCCCCTACTAACGATGCGGTACTGATAATGCGACAAAGCGACGAATTAATATATGTAATAATGATTAGTATGACCAGTATCGAATGCAATTCAAAACGGGAGCAAAGCCCGCCAATTTTTAGCGCTGCCAAGCGGCCACCTCCCGCGGTCACGCCCCATCTGATCACGTGGCCGCACGAAATGGTGACGCGAGTTTCAGCTGACATTTCGTCTGCTCGGCGCGCACGTGTAGGCATGTGTTCGCCACCCCCATCGTCGTCGCCGCTGTCAAGAGCGTCCACAACACCGAGGAATATGGAATCGCTGCGATTCGCGACGTGGTGAATCATTTACGGTTCGATCCTCTTCAGAGTAGTGATTCTGATATCGACGCCCGACCCATGCGACAAGGAGGCAGCTGGAAACGCGCGCTTGGGCAATGCTGGCTGGCAAGACATGCCACAACTACGCATATGAACGCTGCGTTCTTGTTACTTGTTTGAAATAAAATTTCTCGGAACTATACTTTCCGTACTGGTGCACTTTGATCGGTTATTGTCATGTTTGCGTCTACCTAAGCATAGCCAACGTGTCCTAATAACTGGTCAGCTAGTGAATGTTGCCATGTGTGTCAAGACTGAAACGCGACAAGAAAAAACCGGCAGATCCCAAGCACTGTGGGAATCGATATGATGCGAAGCAGCCAGCAAGGAGCAAATCATGCTGTACATAATATGCATGTCATTATTTACATGTTAGAACCTGTCATTTGTGTTCTTCATACAGTCACGTCCCGCAATACAAATTTTGGCGTATATCAAGCTAGCGAGGTGGACGCAAGCGCACCATGAGCGTGGCATGTAGATGACATTGTAGATGACATGCATGCAAAGATTTTCGTGTTACCACCTGCCGCTTATGTTCGCTTAATTTCTTACCTCGAATCGCACCAAGGCGGGAGACCAATCTGCCACTGTTCCGCATGCGTTCGTATTCTCGCGCTCTGCGCATCATGCAGGCGCCATCCGCGTTCCAGTGTCTAAATTGACGGACACTTTGTCAATTCCAAACTGTGTTCCTCGAACGCCTGTACACACTGAGACGGGGTCGGTAAGAATGGAACGTGATGCGCGCGTCTCCTTCCTTGCATGATTAGATGCGCTGGGCCCAGCGACGCTACGCAAGCAAAGCGCGAGCGCTGTAGACTCCAACGCGACCTGCGTCCGTTTGCGCGCCCCGGCGCCCACTTGGCACCGTGTGGCTGGAGGGACGGACGGACGACCGGACGGACGGACGTGAGCATGAGACATTAAATGCCTTCCCCTTAAAAATTTCATGTATATCAAGCTGGCGAAACGGCCACGAGAGTGTCATGAGAGTGGCATGCAAGGCATGTCACTCATGACATGTCATGATTTCCATATGACCACTTGGCATTTATGTTTGTCATACAGTCACGTGACGCAATACCAAATTTGGTGTATATCAAGCTAGCGAAACGGCCACGGGAGTGCCATGAGCGTAGCATTCAAGTCATGTTTCACATGACATGTCATGGTTTCCATATTACCACTCGTCATTTATGCTCGTCATACAGTAACTTCCCTCAATACCAAATTTGGTGTATATTAAACTAGCGAAACGGCCCCGAGAGCGTCATGAGCGTGGCATGCAAGTCATGTTGCACATGACATGTCATGATTTCCATATTAGCACTTGGGATTTATGTTTGTCATACAGTCACGTCACGCAATACCAAATTTGGTGTGTATCAAGCTAGCGAAATGGCCGTCAGCGCGCCATGAGCGTGGCATGGAAATCATGTTGTACATGACATGCAGGTCATGATTTTCATATTACCACCTGTCATTTATGTTGATCATGCAGAAATGTCGCATCGTACCAATTTTTGGATTTATCAAAATAAGGAAGCGGCCTCAGGAGCAGTATGGCGATGGCGTGTAAATCATACTTTTCATGACAAGTTAGTCATGATTTTCATGATATGACCAGTCATTCATGTTCGTCATACAGTCATGTTATGCCATACGAAATTTGGTATAAATCCTATGAACGATATGGCCAGGAGAGCCCAAAGTCGTAGGCGGCTAGATAGATAGATAGATAGATAGATAGATAGATAGATAGATAGATAGATAGATAGATAGATAGATAGATAGATAGATAGATAGATAGATAGATAGATAGATAGATAGATAGATAGATAGATACGCTCAAAGTCGCCGAAGTTCGCTAAGAAATGCTTCGCATTTAAAAAAGTGAAACGCGGAGGCCTGGCGTATTGATTCCGTGAGCGCGTGTGGGGGTAGCGTTTCGCAATGGCGCGCCATACCTTTCGCTTTTTCTCTTACTTGAAGAGCATGATTGCAGCGCACAATGGTTCCACGGCATGCTGGCACATAATGCGATGGAGAGTGTAGCTTCGAACGAAAACGCAGGATTCACACGAACGCGCTGCACGAACCAAGCAAAACAAAACAAGCGATGCCGTTGCCAGGCAGCCTGGCGTCGCCGCCAGGCGGTACCAAAAGTAGGCACCACGATGAAAACATTAAACTTGTCGACGTCAGCGTTGCTCGCGCATCGTCACTCAGTGCCTGAGGCGTGGCCTAGGAGCTAGCTGAACACGTCAAAATAGTGTCGATGTTGCATGGCATGAACGCGCCGTTGAGCCTTTGTACGCTCTTCGCGCTCGAGATAGAATAACTTCTACGTAACGGACGCAATTCATACTTCGCTAAAAAAACTCGCATACCAAGCAGTCGAGTGAACGCCACATCTAGAGTTTGAAATTTGGTGTCACTGCTCCTTTTAGAGCACTGCACGGGCTCGGGCCTACCCGAAAACCCGGGCCCGACCCGGCCCGTGGGCCGGGCTGGGTAAAGTAGGTTTCATGGCGGGCCCGGGCCGGGCTCGGGCCTGGAGCTCCGGGCTTAGGGCCGGGCCCGGGTTTGAGGTGGTGGGCTCGGGTCGGGCCGGGCCTGGACTTTCCTCAATTCTTAAAGGGACGCTAAAGTGAAACACTGAATCAGTTTAGACTGATAATGTGTACTTTGAACTCGAATGTCATTTATTTCACTACCATAAGTTTATTAACACAGAAAAAAAAAATCAAGGTCAAAGTTCCATTTTAAAATTTCGCGCAGAAATCTCTGCGGGTGGCGTCACGGATTTCAAATTTATTCGTCGAATTTTAGGGGCACTGTCTCCTCAAAATTTCCTGTAACTTGGTATCTTAAGTCTATGGGCCACTTAGAGGTCAATTTACTTCATTTTTACCGATTAGGCCGCAGTAGACACCGTCAGAATCTATGACGTGACGACTTCTGCTGCGCGAATTTCAAGGTGGCACCCGCATTTCCGCGCTTACCAAGAGTCTTGTCAGAGCGAGCGTGGCTATTTTGGAATGAGGAATTTACTGATAATTGAAAAATTATTCTTCTCTTTAGTGTCCCTTTATATTTGTTCCAAAGACGTTGCGTATACCGACATTTTATCTCGAAAAATGCTTCTTTTATGTGGGGCAAGCTATTTGGAGATTTATGTTGGACATGTACTAAACTTATTTTGCTTGCATAACTTGACTTATCTGAAACGGGCGAGCTAAAAGTAAATAGACCAGAAGCTTAGACATAGTTAACAACTGGCTATTCTGAGCTTTATTCGCATTCTTTATTATTTTGTATCCCAAGTGTTATTCTGTGAGTAATTAAAGTAATATAATAAATTTAAAACTTCATCGCAAGAGCTCTAAAGCTGGGAAACAATCTTGAATATTCCAGCCCTCCACTAAAACGAAAGGTCTGCATGGAGTCTCGTTACATAGAATCCTTATAAAAACATTAATTTTGTTTTGCGTGGCTCCGTCACGCATCCCAGTGGTCATGCCACGCGAGATAGACATGCACAGCTTGCTTTGTGCGGCCACATTGCTAGCGTCTGAGCTTTCGTCTTGTTCCGCTATAGCAGGGGTCTCAAACTCGCATCAGCTAACGGTCTGCATTCACGAAAATTTACTCCCGCAAGGGCCAGGACAGTGGGTAGGAGGGGGGTGGGGGGTGGGGAATAGGTTGTACCAAATGTCACCTAATTTTGTCACTTGAAAGACCTTTCCCATATCGCATAGATCGGTCATTTCTGAAGGGTATTTGGTGGTGAGATTCCAACAACTTATCTATACCTATCTACAAAATGACTGAAATCTGGACGCTGATTCTGAAATATAGACGTTTCTTTCACGGTTATGTATCAACGCATGGTGGACACATGGGGTGTCCACCATGCGTTGATAGAAAATGCTTTAGACGTGTCATGCCTTTGTAGCTTAAGGAAGTACTTATAAAGAAAATAATAAAAATGGGACGAAGGCAGTCGTGTGCGGGCCGCGGGGTGCGTGTTTGAGACCACTGCGCTATATGGTGCCAGAGATGCATGATACTGCCCCAACAGCGTTGGAATGCGCAGGAATAGCATAGGTCCATTAAACAAGGTGTCGGGCAAGGTATATTCGCTTACGTAATGTCTGGCTTGAAAAAATACAATTACGAATTTCGTGCCATGTGATGTACCTTTATCTCGAACCATATGCATCCAATGAGGAAGCGTCGAAAAGCTTATTCGCGCCTTTATTGCCAAACTGGAACAAATCCCCAAAATATATCGAGATCTCTTCGTCCACTTCCTGTCAATCGTATGCCTGCGTAGTCCAATGACCACTTTCTACCAGTACAACATCGTCAGGAGGGCGTACACCATTATAATATGAAAAAAAAAGCGCGGTCAGAACATGCATAACATACACTGCTGAAAACTGCAAGGGGAAGCCCTCAAGGAGGAGTTTTATAGATGACATTGAAGAGCGGCATGACATTTGGGAGCGAGAGAAATGAAGGGATGAGCTGGGCAGCTATGTTAATTGTGCAGAAGTCCGCAGAGACATCCTAAATTTGCTTCAGTGGTCACTCTTAAAAAAAAGGTTGTAGTACTTACTAACTTCGGTTTACTAACTACTTGTCACATATGTTACAACCCTATTAGTAAGTGAAGTTAGTAACGGGAAGGTTAGTAACCGTTACTACCCTCGTCTTTACAAACTCAGTTAGTAGCGGTTACTAGTCGTCTCGTTGCTAACTAGTAAAACATAGGTAGTAACGGTTACTACCCCCCCAAAAAAAAACTAGTAACCGCGATCACTTCGCCTCATTAGTCACCCGCTTTTATAACGGTCAAATTCGCGAGCATGATCATTACAATATATCAATGGGTAATTATGCACATGATGTCGTGAAGGAGAATAGCACAGATACACAACCACTAGTCTACGCGACACGTGTAATTCGTAAGTGGTTCCAGGAGTATTTATAGCCCTACCTTTGGAGAACACAGCTGGTGCCGGTGAGCAGCTAGGCTTCACGATGAATAATTTAAGGTACGCGCCTATATTTATATAGCGTATCATTTCATTAGGTGTGCGAGGTAACACAGCGTAGAACTTTTAATCAAGCATATTAAGACAAACAATATCTTATCTCTATTTTGCATAATACCGCCTCAACATGGCTTAATAATCAAGAGCCAAGACGAGGTACTAAGCTTACTAATATCGCCTCAGTGAATTTGACTGTGTCCCCGTGCTAGTAAATAGGCAGCAAAAAGCTCGTAATAATTACTTCTAAGGTTCGTTTAGCAAGTTCGTTAAACAGGTGCATGGCAAAAAGTTAGTAACTGTACGCAAGAGGTAGTAACCGTTGCAACCTATACGTGGTTGCTAACTTAGGTAGTAAAAAGGTAGGAAAAAGTTAGTAATGGCCCAAGAAAGTTAGTAACAGCCGCTGTTACTAACTTTTTGCTCGAGGTTACAAGCCTTTTACTAACTTTTTTTAAGAGTGTGGAAGTTAAAAACAAAGACTGGCGACACCTTCACGATGCGTAAGGCGGATGTACTCCCTTGCGGCTATCCCAAGCAGTGCGAGAAACTTTCGCGCGGTAGGATATGTGATGCAACAGCGCATGGCGTGCTTAAAGCCGGTATCTTTTGATCATTAGATTTTCTGCATAATCACATGTGAATAAACAAGCTGTCAAATATGCCACAAAAAACTGCTATAGTGTATATACTCGCAACGGTGTGATAGCTGAAAAGAATGCTATGACATATATTTTTTTTCTTCCTTTCGGCAGCTTGTACGCATTTCTCAATGTACATGTCGTGCGCGTGGTTCATTATAATTTTTGTCTAGGTTAGTGTAGTTACAAGAACGTAATGAATTTTGATTTCTTTCTCTATTTCTCTTGCTTTGGCAAGGTGCTACTATGTTGAACACAATAGCTACATATACTAAAGGGTGCACGATGGGCTTTGTCGTTAGAGCATGCTTTAGATTTTAATAGACCACAATGTAAACAAACGGAAAGGGGCGTTCTGTTCCTTGTGTCCTCTGTTTTTATTGCGCTCTGTATTGAAACTGAACTGATGCTGCAAATCACTTTCCTTGGTACGATATCTGCTGCGAAACGCTCCTGATGGACCCGATGGTTGATGTTTCGGCACCCAGAACGGGAACCTTAATTTTTCACAATCATTGTGAACAAGGCTCCCATTCTGGGTCCCGCATCGTCAACGCATTTTTATTTTCTTGTGGTCGGTGTCCTCATCTTTTTATTCAATGATTTTTCCCGACCAGACGGGCGTCCGTGGAAGCCTTGATTGCATCCCCATAGTATTTGCAGAAAAAGTAGGTACATAGTAACACTGACAAGCAAACATTCATTGCATCCAGTATATCAGCTCAGCGGTTTCCACCGTGAGCCCCGTTTTACAAGAACACCGTAAGTTAAAGTGTATTTGTTAGCGATGAATGTGCCACCAAAGCGTATATATTTGACACCTAAAACACCTTGTTGTCGATTTCGTGTTCGGGCAACACCACCTAAATAATTGGATCGGGCCCCTGTCGGGCCCGATCTGCGGTCGGGCCGGGCCGGGCCGGGTCGGTGAATTTTTTCCTCGGGTACGGGCCGGGCCCGGGTCTCAATTTGAGTCACCGGGTCGGGCTCGGGCGGGTAAGTTTAAACAATTTCCGGGCCCGGGCCGAAAATCCCAGCCCGTGCAGTGCTCTAGCTCCTTTAAGACACATACACGAAACACTAAAGGACGACGCAAGCGCGCATTGTGTTTCGTGTATGTGTCTTAACCCGGTGTGCGCCGCCATTTATCTTAACTTATTTCCTATGTTGTGTTCCATATGTGCATACATTTTGTGGTGCATGTGCACACAGACCGTGGGTGCAGCACCCAACTTTCTTATTTAAAAATTGTAGCGCTACATTAGACGAGGACAAGAAGAAAAGTACATGACAGGACGGGCGCTGACTCCAACTATTTTTATTGAAACAACCGCACAGCATTTTATAGCAATAAAAGACAAGGAACGCATGCGCATTCATGAGGAACAGTGGATGGTTTGGGATTCATGCAAGCTATCACTTTTTGTTTAGTACCTCAAATTCACTAGCACGCAATGATACAGATGTGGTGCTGGCGCGCATGTCGCCTTTCTGTGATGAAATACGCTTCTGATAGTTCGCAAGCTAATCTATCTTTAACAGGGCTTGTTGCTGAGCTAGTTGGTTCATACTTCAGGCGCAAAGAATACGGGGACAAAGTGAAGAACGGACAGACATGGGCGCCATTTTTTTTTCTTCACGTCTTGGGCTTTCGCATTAAACATCCCCTTTGGCATCAAGACAAACCCTCCTTCCTTGTCCGCTTCAACAACAGCAAGACCTTCTTCTTTTAAACACTTGACAATTTTCTTAATCGGAGGCTTATTTTGTGGCTTGTCACTCACCGTGCGTAGTAGCGCCCATGTCTGTCCGTTCTTCACTTTGTCCCCGTATTCTTTGCGCCATTAATGTTTTTTAATCTATCTTTACTTCTGCTTAGGATTTTTATTTTCTCAAGCCGTGGTTCACAGTTTCTGCAAGCGCTGCAATGGGCGGGTAGATTCTGGAACGACGCTGACTCATCGCCTAGCGACCGTTCATGTTCCTTGGCGCGCTGGTTGATGCAGCGCCCAGTCTGACCAACGCAAACCTTGCCACATGAAAGGGGGATCTCGTAGACCACACCCGTGGCACACCACACATACGGTTTGGCGTGTTTCGTTCCACAGCCGGGAATCACCTGGTTGCTGCTGCAGACCTTGGGGCACATTTTGGCTAGCTCATGTGGGGTGTGTGGGGGGGCCGAGAAGGCGATTGGGACACCTTACTTGTTGCCAACCCTTTTTAGATTGTGGGTGACCCTATGCATGTAGGGTATAACCAGGATTGAAGTGCTTCGTCCGTTTCTTGTTCCTGTGTCATTTCGTCTCGTTTCGTCTATGCAGCGCATCGTTTCACTTCACAAAACCAGGATTGGCGTCCCTACGTTCTGGTCTCCGCGGCTTCTTTGGTCTCCCCTTGAATTTCTGCGACAGTGACTCCGTCACAGCTGTTAAGACGTGGTCAGAGAACCCTGCTTTTCGCAGTCTGGCTACCTCAACCTTTAAGCTTGCTTGCATCATGCCAGGGCAAGACTTGATTAGTGCTGATTCAAGCGAGAGGTTCGCAATTGCCCTCTTCACAGTTTTCGACTGGGCCGAATCAAACGGTAAAAAATCTTTCTTAGCTCTCGGGCGATAGCTCCAGCACACAGATCGTTCAATCGTCTTCTCGGCCCCACATAAGCTAGCCAAAATGTGCCCCAAGGTCTGCAGCAGCCGCCAGGTGATTCCCGGCTGTGGAACGAAACACGCCAAACCGTATATGTGCGGTGTGCCACGATTGGTCTACGAGATCCCCCTTTCATGTGGCAAGGTTTACGTTGGTCAGACTGGGCGCTGCATCAACCATCGCGCAAGGCGATGAGTCAGCGTCGTTCCAGAATCTACCCGCCCATTGCAGCGCTTGCAGAAACTGAACCACGGCTTGAGCAAAATAAAAATCCTAAGCAGAAGTAGAGATAGATTAGCTCGCGAACTATCAGAAGCGTATTTCATCACACAGAAAGGCGACATGTGCGTCAGCACATCTGTATCATTGCGTGCTAGTGAATTTGAGGTACTAAACAAAAAGTGATAGCTTGCACGAATCCCACCCCATCCACTGTTCCTTATGAATGCGCATGCGTTACTTGTCTTTTATTGCTATAAAATGCTGTGCGGTTGTTTCAATAAAAATAGTTGGATTCAGCGCCCGTCCTGTCACGTACTTTTCTTCTTGTCCGCGTCAAATGTAGCGCTACAATATTTTATGTAAGGATGTATCACCACCTAGCCCCGCAACGTGTTTTTTTATGAGAACCCAACTTGTTATGTGGTGAGCATGATCTTTCAAATAACTTGTGGAGCTGAAGCCTGAACAAGACGGAACTTGAGGGGAGAATGGAGGCTTGAATTGATGTCAAATTGTTGACAGAATATGATGCATCATAAGTAAACCATTTACTGAATTGTTCCATTATGTCTGCCATTATTTTTTATGGGCGAAGCTCCTTAGGGCATGGGTTAGTCCGGCGTCGCCGTCGTCGTAGCCACCTCTATGCACATGCAAGGTACCCACTACACGCCATGACGATGACGCAACTTGAGGCTAGATCCGATACAAGAACCATTGGCTCTGCATTTCACGGACCACAAAGCAGTAATAATGAAGGCAAAACGAAATCCACACTCTACACGATACCATCTATGTCAAGCAGAACACTGTAGTACAATAAGGCCGTCAACCACCACTACAGTCACTAGAGTCATGGCCAAGAGCATAGAGGGGCAGCTTGCAATGGCTAGGCAGGTGGTGTCTGTCGCCCAGGTTGACTCCATTCCAGTGTTGCGGAATGGGCGCCTCCATTCCATTCCAGGGAATTAGAACTTGCCGCAGTTCCATTCCTTTCAATTCCTCGGAATGAAAAAACGTAGGCCATTCCCACTCCGGGAATGGCCAGGCAGTTTAATTCCATTCCTGTAATTCCTCAACGTAGGAAAGGCAGCTTGATAGTTTTATCGAGTTAAGACTGAACGCCCCATACGGCTGCAGATGCCATCAGATGCATTAAGAACGGCAAAAGTGCGCAAAACACGCTACCAAGGTCGAGGGATAGTAGCTTGGTGACATATCTCGCGCAGTACAACCATCCTATAATTCCCATAGGGGCAGTTCTCCCGCTACCTATAGTATTTGCATGGTCAGCATGTTTGAATGAATGGCTATTTTTTAATATTGTTTAAGCTTAAATGTGTTAATGCTAAAATGACGACAGCGTATTTTTATGCTGACAAAAGTAGTGTTCATGAAGACTAAGCAGTTTTGCCACGCATCTGGAGCGATCGGGAATATGGACAAAACTAAGATTTGGTTAATGGGGAAGAAGACCCTCTAAGTCTGCTGGTATTAGTTGGAACAGAGCACCGCTCGAGCACCTTGTGCCTTTGCATATAATACGGAACACTGGGCCGCACTGCTCGTCAGCACTCACGCTTGTCAAGCGCGCCTCGCAAGTATATCGCAAGCATGGATGGGGTGAGGAGAACTTTCTGTGTTCGCCTATGCGCAGGTATGCAATGTCAGGTATACAACTTAGAGAATCGCTTTTTCGAATATGCGTCCGAGTCGCTGACGGCGACGGAACGAAAAACAAAAAAGGGAAGGGTAGGGAGCATAGCTCGGCACACTCAGTCATGAGTGCACTCAACTCACACTCACTCATATTCATTTGAACGTGGTGAGTTGAGTATGAGTGAGTACTCGTGCGTGTGAGTGGACGTGAGTGTGAACGTGAGTGAGTACTCATGAGTGTGAGTGGACGTTCACACTCACGACCACTCACACTCATGAGTTCTCACTCACGTTCACACTCACGTCCACTCACACTCATGAGTGTGAGTGGACGTGAGTGTGAACGTGAGTGAGTGCGAAGGCTGAAAAAATTGTGGTGAGTGAGTATGAGTGAGTACTCCCTTAAAGTGCCGACCTATGGAGCTCGGCACACTCACTCATGAGTGCACTCAACTCACACTCATTTGAACGTGGTGAGTGTGAACGTGAGTGAGTACTCATGAGTGTGAGTGGACGTGAGTGTGAACGTGAGTGAGTGCGTATGGTCGGCACTCTAAGGGAGTACTCACTCAAACTCACTCACCACAATTTTTTCAGCCTTCGCACTCACTCACGTTCACACTCACGTCCACTCACACTCATGAGTACTCACTCACGTTCACACTCACCTCCACTCACACTCATGAGTACTCACTTTATACTGGTACTCACTCACGTTCACACTCACGTCCACTCACACTCGTAGGCACTCACTCACGTTCATACTCACGCCTACTCACACTCTTAGGCGCTCACTCACGTTCACACTCACGTCCGCTCACACTCATGAGTACTCACTCATATTCAACTCACCACGTTAAAATGAGTGTGAGTGAGTGTGAGTTGAGTGCACTCATGAGTGAGTGTGCCGAGCTATTTTCGCCGTGTTTCTCTGTGCGGCATACCTACTCACGCTCATGAGTTCACACACGTTCATACTCACGACTATTCACATTTATACTATTCACACTCATGAGTACTCACGTTCATACTCACGTGTACTCACCCTGAGTTCTCACTCACGTCCACTCACTCTCATGAGTACTCCCGTACGCACTCACGTCCACTCACACTCATGAGTGCACGCTCACTCACGTTCACACTTACGCCCACTCACACTCATCAGTGCTCACTCGCGTTCATACTCACGCCTACTCATACTCATGAGTGCTCACTCACGTTCACACTCACGACCACTCACACTCATGAGTTCTCACTCACGTCCACTCACACTCATGAGTTCTCACTCACGTCCACTCACACTCATGAGTACTCACTCATACTCAACTCACCACGTTCAAATGAGTGTGAGTTGAGTGCACTCATGAGTGAGTGTGCCGAGCTATGGTGCCGACCTATGGTGGTGAGACAGCAGGCGGCTGGGGCGCCGCCGAGGGAAAAAAAAATCACATGGCGTAGGGGGGGTATGCTGCCGCCGTAGTTCCGCATGGCGGATACCAACGGCATAGAACCGCGGTTACGCGAAGAATAGAGACACACTTCGGAATTGTAGTGGGCGCGTTGCTTATAAATGTACCGTGCATGTAATCAGCCAAGCCATTTTAAAAATACTGCTTTTTTGTTAAATTCGAGGCTTTGACTTACTAATGTTTGCAGTTTGAAAAACAGCGCGTAGATGAAAAGGTGCTCTATTTTCGCAAAAAGACGTAATTCCATTCCCATTCCATTCCGTGCAAAATGCGCTTAATTCCATTCCCATTCCATTCCTCCAAGCGTTGTCCCCATTCCATTCCATTCCGGGGTCGCAAAAATGTAGAATGAATCCGGAGTCATTCCAATTCCGGAGTGGCAACTCCGCAACACTGCTCCATTCCTTGATCTTGCTTGGATGTGCTTGCGGCGGCTTAGTCCATCCCTCGTTCCCGCGTCCCACAACCCCACAGCGCATGCGCGTCCCCTCCCCGTCTCCTCTCCAACGCTCACCCCCTTTCTATCCTCTAGGAATCCTCTACTGCACGGAGCGGCGCCCGCGTCCTACACCCCTCCAGAGCATGCGTGTCCCCTCCCCCCTCTGTCTCCTCTCCAACGCTCGCGTCCTTTCTCTCCTCTAGCAAATCCTCTACTCTACTAAAGTGTTCTAGAAAGGAGTAGTGGGTCACTCTCCGGGGAGAGGGTACGTTGCCGCGGCGCAAAAAATGTAAACGAGCTTACTGAAATACAAATAGACGCAAACCTACGAGGAAGAAAATTAGAGAGAACAGAAAGGGCGTCAAAAAAAGTACGGCCCGCCAAACAGATTCCCTCCAGTTGTACACGGTTAAACCGGAGCCGGGCACCTTTCCCAGGAGAGGGCAACTCCATCCAGCCCCCCCCCCCCTGTACCCATTTACGTTGGGTCATCGTCGGCCTTCCACCGAAGTGGAATCCCTTCCAAGAGTA